>JAARMF010001469.1:17301-32875 GCA_022844705.1 Toxascaris leonina
GGGGGGGGGGGGGACACGAAGTACAATATGCGAAAGTATTTACTGTGGACGAGGGCAGCATACACCGCCGAACGTTGTCGAACCGGCGGTAGATTCGCAGCTATGCGTTGAAGGACATGTATTTGTGCCGGATCCTGTTTGCGAGCAATCCATATTACGTTCACCGCTACTATCTTTGAGTGGTTCGCCAGCGCTACACAGAACTACAAAACAACAACTCGAATAGATCCGTTGATATTGGGCATATAAACCATTTACGCTAATGAGCCTAGAGAAGAATTGAGGAAATAGGCTGTTCTCAGCGTTCCATCTCTCTCCAAACAAACGTATTTCCTCATTAAAACTTCACATGCATGTATCTGTTGAAAATATCAAAAATTTTTCAAAACGGGTGTATAGAGAATGGGAGGAGCAGTGCTAATTGTGAATCCCACAGCTAAGGCAAGGCATTTATTTAGAAGAAAGCAACGCTGACGAGCTTATAAAATCTAATCAGTAAGGTAAGTTTTCACTCTTGCATCACAGATTCGCATTCGAAGCTTAATATGCAGTTAATATAGAGATAACTGATCACTCCCACATACAAACATAAAAAGAAATTGCTGTGGAAGAAACAAATCCCCTTTGGCCTATAATAGCAGAAATATGATTAGCTAAAAACATCAGTTGCTAAAGACACATCTTGATAGAGACTACATTGATTAGCTTGCTACAATATATTCTAGCGAAAAACTCCCACTAGCTTCTTCCTCGGCTCCCTTTCGAGAAAGCAGTCTCAACGTCTTACCTTTCCTATATAAGCCACATATGGTGCATTTTCTAAGACAATACCGGGGACAACATTTCAGCTCCTTTCTCATCGAATGGCGCAAAATGAAGAGAATATTCAATCGATGTAATTACAAGACATTTATCACAATCATCTACGATTACTACTTATTAGGTGAGCTTTTTCCTCTTTCAACTACATTCGATTGTCGTTTGCAATCTTCTGCCTCTTAACTTCTCTCTCTTTATATTTACGGTGATTTAAAGCTATTGTAATACACGAAAGATTTGTGGCGAAAATGGGGAGGAAAGTTTTAGGCATGCCTATCAATAGCCAATTCGAATAATGTATCGACGAATTAAATGAGAATAACGATTAAACGTCGTCAAACGTTGAAAAAAATGATTTGCTTATGAACGNGGAACGGAAATCTCTATAAAAAAAGAATTTGCATTCAGTAGAAAAATACAAGAACTTTGTCCTCGAGAAAAATTTCCACTAATTAAAAGCTAAACGACTTACGCATTAATAAGCATACCTGCAGCAACTATGAAAAGCACCACACTCATACCTTTAACTGGGTAATAGAACACACAAAACAAGACTACAAAAGAAAATATACGAAAGCAGCTGAAAGATTCAACACGAAGATCATAAGCAAACAGCGGAAAGTCAAAAAAAGAAAGCACATTTTTAATATAATTAGTTAGCTGAACGCCATTTCCCTTCATAAAAAGTACGGTGAGCTTCTGCGTGACTCTAAGTCCGCATCGTCAGAGAAATTAATAAGCTATGCACAATATGGTTCATGAAATCCTTTTGAAATGATATAAAATGAACACTTGTGAGGAAGTAGCTTTGCAGGCGTGAATCATTTGATGAAGCCTAGTTTACAGAAAATAGCTTCTAGTTCATCCTATAAATAATCGTGAGTAATCGAAAAGAACTTACTTCTTGAACAGAACTTCTCGCAATGATCTTGTGAGAGGAAGTTATTGAAATTACCACCCTGACCAAGGTACTGAAATTTATACGCATTGAAAACATTTAAAGCGAGCAACAACCATTAAGAACGCAAGCCGTTCGTTCCCTCCCCCCCCCCCCCCCCCCCCCCACCTCGCCCTCCAGCAAACTCAAATTTGGCTCCGATTATCCCGAAAATGTTGCGAAAATGCTGCAGTTTTTCAAGTAACCAACAAGAGCGTAGATATGATGGTTGCACAAGACATAATTTACTTTCAGCAGAGATATATTTAAGCAAGGCATTTTTCTCAACTTTGCCACGAAAAATAGCGCCTATTGAAAAACGTCGCAAGAGCCGATAACATCCTTGCTTGAACCTGGAATTTTTGCGAATTTTGCAACAAAAATTGACGAACTTTATGAGTAATATTGTAAGCTTTATTAGTATGAGGCCTCAATCGATCGAATCACGATTTTTTGTAATCTGGTCACTTCATCGGTTTCAAATTAGGTGCACCTTGTAAGAACAATAGATAAAGCAAAAATAATGTGAATTTCAAAGATTATTCTCTTGTCGAGATTCTCAGCTAGTGAAAACGGACGCAAGGGATTTGCAAAACAAAAAAAAAACAATCTTATCACTGCCTGTCAAATCCATTCCATCCTTTTCTGATGCAATTTTGAACACAACGCCATTTTCCACCCAAAAAAGAGTTGGGGGGTTTTAACCAGTGTTTCTATGGTTTTTTTTTTACTATTGTCCCGCCCACTTCTGCTCCTGTCCAGCATATGTCCTCCTGCTACTTGAACTCTTGAAGCATTCCAATGTCTAGATTTTTGTAAGCAATTTTGACTACTCCGTAACTTGTTGATGATCAAGACTGTCACATTTGGTATCCACTACTCTGCGCAGCCGATTTTCATTCGCCTACCATCAATTCGTTCATACATCACAGTCCAACTCTATGCATTAATGTCATTACGCTCTATAGCATATCATATGCCATACTGAGACGTGATGCACGATGTGTTATATCCGCTTTCTTCGTTATTTCCGCTTCTTATGCGTTTCATCAAATTATGCCAATGCCATGCCAGGGACAACACTAATAAATAAACATGGTTAATGAGAGGAACGCACAGAAAATTGAATGCAACGTCCTTCTCTGGAGTCATAGTAAAAGCGGGGATAGGTAGTACCACTACCATCAGATATGCCAACATCGAAATATTCAGACGGGACACCACCGGCTGTATTATAAACTTCAGTTGGAATTGCACCATTTCTTGAGCATATATGCACTGAAAAATTATTTCACGAGACTTGAGTGTTTAGCAAATTTAATCTTTTCGTATGCATTGCTTCTTCTCCTAACAATACCACTGACAAATAAGCGATTACTTTCCACATCGATATTAAGCTTCACCACTTTGTCTTTTATTTGAGAGGAGGGGGGAGTGGGGAGGTGTGGGGGAGGGGGGAGGGAGAGGGGGAAGAGGTTTCTTGCAAAAGCTCCTTGGCTTCCATAAAATTCTTGTATTACAGCTATTTATGATTGGCCTAATGTGTGCTTACAACAGAATTTGGCCGATACTATTGCCGTGCATGCCGGAGTTGTCTCCTAATATGGACCCGAGAATATAGTATGTTCCACGCGGTTGCGATTTGGATTCGAGATTTTGTAATATTTATATACCGCTTGCTGCAAAAAAAAAAATGTTGATGCTTTTAAAGAAAGAGGCCTTTATGAAAATACCCCTCCTCTTTTTCTCTTCATTCTTCCTCCCTCTCTCTCTCCTCCCTTCCCCCTTCCCTCTCTCAGTTTCCTCAAGGCTAGTATACACCAAGATTTGAGGCAATGACCAGTTAACGTAACAGAAAACACCTATGAATGGTTTCTGTCATATATTTATACGTATCTCAAGTGTTGGTAATTCCCACGTCTACATCTACAACGCCGTTTGCCACCACTGCCAAATTTAGCAACTGCGAAGAATGATGATTTTTCTTATTGATATTTTTTTTTCTAGTTGTCCCTAATCAGTTCCATCACCACAATTACCATTGTCATCACTGTTGCAATCAGTGTGATTGTTCATAACAAGGAAAAATAAATAGAAAAACAAAAAACAAAAAAAAAACAAAAAAAATGGCATCTCTAGTAACATGGTACCACAATTGTAAACAACTTGCTTACAATATGTTGGGCAGCATTGTTGTAAGGTTCCCATTGTAGTGCAGACATAATCTGGATTATTGCATCCGCTATCAGTGTTTTGACAATAGATGGGCTCTTGCTTAACTCCTGTTGTGCGATCCCGATAGAGTGGTAGACCACGATTGCATGCTTAAAATTATCATTGTTTTGAAATATGCAAATTTCATTATGTTAGCATCTTGAAGAAGTTGAAGCAAGATGAATTCATACATGTGTTTTTAGTGATGAACGCGTATACGAGCTTTGAGGTTTTTCGTATTGTCATTACTGCATTCACTTCCTATAGACGAGTTATGTTCAGTTGCTCGATAATCCGATATCCATGCCTCATAATTTTTGTTTTTTTCCTATAAGAAAAAGTACACACTACGGAAAGCTCTGACTATCCACCTGTTCGCCGCATTTTATTCCGAAATGCAGCATACCGACTCGAACATCTGTGGGTAGATGCCGAAGTAGAATCTCGGTCAAGGTTCAAAAATTATTGCCATTTTCTTATGCTGCGATTTGCTCTCTACGGCTATTTGCATTTTACGAAACAATTAATTACGACACTTCTGATGTACTTCCAATTGCCTTAAGAGCTCTAGTGAATGTTCTATCGCTCTTTTATAGGGAGCAGTCGTAATAGACAAAAGATACAAAGATACAAAGACAGCTGTAGTTTCATCGATTCCCGTATCTGTTGTGACCAGATTTTTGGAACGTCTGGTGGTCAACCTTCTTTCGATCCGTTGGGAGACCAGCCGGAAATCGAACCGCAGTCTCTTCGCTTAATAGACGAAGGCTCTACCGCTGAGCTACCGATGCCCAATGGTCAAAAGTATTACGTATAAATCGGTAGGTGATGAAGATGGGAAATATACTGCAAATCATGCAGGATGCATTTGCTGTAAGCCTAAGCTATCAAAGTAGTGATGCACCAAACCAGCACATTGTTATGTCACCTCAGTTATGGCAATATCATCTTATCAGCTTATATAAGAATGATGGACTCCTTATGCGGAGCTCCACTCTGGAAAGAAGCTCCACTCCGGAAACATTCGCAATAATTGGCTTAAACGGGCGACAAGCAATGGGTACGCTTACTTTGTTTGCAATAACTTTCGCAATGGTCCTTTGTTTGGAAATTGTTCGCATTACCACCATATCCTTGATATTTAAGCTCCCGACATTCGCCGGTAATCGGATCGTGATACCAATGATTTAAGGTTGTACCACCTCCAGGAGGCGTATAACCTTCGTTGGGTGGTTGAATACATGCGAATGCTGAAGCAATAATTCGAAACGAATGATTTCAGCTTTAAAAAAAAATTACATCAGTAGATTGAAAATTGTAGGTTCATAATTTTTGCTCACTATTTGCCTACTTCTTCTTGGATGTGCGTGACACAAACGACTGAACACAATTGCACAGATTACGAAATTAATATCTTTTCAAACAGAAATACAAGTGCGAATTTTCCAACAGATTGTTGAGGATGCGACAAAGATTTGGAAATATTTCATCGCCACTGAAACGCCTTTCTTCTTTTTTCTGGAATCATATAGTTGTGTTTTTATATATTCCTGCATTATGATTTCAAAAAAAGTGCCTGATTGGATCTCCGAATGAGTTTAAATCCTCGATCCCGAAATGACTCCATATACGTCAGCTAAAACTTTACTGGGCTGTTACTAGATAAACTAGGAACTGTAGCTTGAGCGCCACGAGTCCGCTATATAGGGTGAACCTCTATCACAAAGCAATACTCTTGTGTGTGAAAATTCACCCTTATTAGCTTAACATTTAGTAAATCGCTACCTATGATTTAGAAACACAAAATTTTGCACCTATAGTGCCTAATCACAAAAGGACACTGTGCATACATAAACCGGACGTTATTTGTTCGTCATTTGTTCAGCTATAATTGACAACTGAGGCCACAAAATTCGCCACAAAAAAGTCCTCGCGCTTGAAGCATTTCGCAAAAATACACTGAACCTTCGCTTGCTAGCAGCAAAATACCTAGAAAATTCATTGGTATCAAATCTAGCCTACCATGATGCTTCATGAACGGTACTACCGACTGCGACTGCCTCTCTTTTTGACAATCAAACGAGCTAGCAAATATTCACTGCGTTTTGTACGCTCAAATGTTCATTTGGTGCCGTAACCGGTTGAAACTTTCTATGGCATTCCATAAACAGCACTCTTTTTTAAGCCGCTTCTTAGAGCAATTGTACACCTTGAAGTAGATAGGCTCTGTGATATGAAAAGATTCAATTCATACCTCGTGATGGGCAGCAGAAACTTATCGGATTATTGACGGTACAATCGTCACTATCACAGATGCAATCATAAGCCAATGCCCCAATAGCTTCACAAGTTGCATCAGCGCCTCCATAACATTGTTGCACTTGATTTTCGATACGAAATTTCGGGTTATTACCATTCAGAGGGCAAAAACCATAGTTAAGGCAAACGAGACCATCACGAGTCCTAAATCGTACAACAATCTTCATTCATGACGGCAAAATGAACAGGCGCCTTTACGTTGAACCTATTATGAGCAAGTGCTATGCAACTCGATCTTCATTACGTCATATCGTCTTATTACTACAGCATCACTAAGGCCACCTTGCACCCCAATCACGGCACGCATTTCTTCATGCTCCTCAAACTACTAAATATTCGAAAATTGCATAAAGTGCTTGCTGTCCACTTTTTTACCGGACCACAATATACGAAGTGGAGGTTTCGACGGGGCAGAGATGGTCGGAAGGTTATTTCATTGAAAAAATCAAAGATTCTGTTGAAGACTCCCCTCAGATTCTGTCGAAGGTTCTCCTCACTTTTAAAGGAAAGCCTATCATTTCACTCTGCTAAACGTCCTAATCTTCTGTCTAGATGTTTAGATCTGATCAGAAGTTGTAGTAGGACAATAAAAGATGTCGCTATTCGATACGTCTCTTTACTTAACTTCCGAAAGTGACACGCCATCGGCATTACTGTTTACATTATAAGTTTGCATTTGCAAAATGCTTTATAGTGAGTTGACGTCTTTGAGGTTAGACGCTCACAAAGGTAAACGAATTGCCAAAAAGCGTTGACAACTACTATTTGTCGATAAGTCGGCCGAAAATGTAAGCGAATCGAAGCTAAGTTCTATTGACTCAACATACGAAAGCAAAGAGCGATTGAATTGTCTACGAGAGTAAATATTAGTAAATACTTCAAAAAGAGCAATAATTTTTGCACATAGAAAAATTCGTTAATTAGCTTTTAAAAAAAAATCACTTCAAACGATAGTTTTAACTGAAGCTACTATTTTAGCTTCGAAAAATTTCCGCCACAAACTATAAGGGATTATCGTTTTGGGTTGAAAACTATGAAATCTGAGTGGTTCATAAGCAATGCGAATTCAAAGACATTGATGAACTCGAAGTTTTGTGCAATTTATGAGATATTTGGCACGAAAAAATTTTATTGATGCAATGAATACCGATCAACTCAATGAAAATATATACAATATGTTATCCAAAACAGCACCGATAATCGAATCGGTCAACTTGTGAGGCAATTTTTTGCCAAATGAAAATAGAAGAATACTGCGAAACCCAGCAATTGTTTTCCTTAGTATACAGTTGTTGCCTTCCCATAAGTAGTACTGTATTGTGTTGTTACGCTTTTATTGATGATATGTGCTATGAAAAATAATGTTCTTGATATTTTTATTTGCTATGAAATATTGGTTGATTAGAGTTTATGATCTTATTATTCTACACAAGATGGCATTTCTTGCCTAATGCGTAAACTGAACATAAGAGTAAGTTGGAAACAGCCTGCACGCAGTTTTGATCATCGCTTCACCAGACATAAAATATTTTCCAAATGTGATATGATCTCATAGAGATAACTGAGATATTGAGTGCATCTAAATCAGTAATTATTCATGCTTACCGAGAAAACTTTTTAATTTTATTTTAAAAATTTTGAATTTAAGAATAAAAATATGAAAATTTTTTGAAATTTTGTTTTAAAGTTTAAATCTCATTTTAAATTTTGAAATAAAATTATCAAAAATTTTCTTCAAGTTTTATTTCATCGGATATAAACTATAGCACAGTAATCTATGCTCAACGAGACGGAATCGCTCTTGATGGCAAATTATTCTTTCTTATTTCGAGTATAAGTCCCCTGACAATGAGGTATTAATGCATTTACTCCAAAAAAAAAGGAAAAGTATAAGATCACTAGTTTTTAGTTTGTTGCCCTACTTCACTATTTAATATCGGTGCAGCGATTAAAACAGCAGGAGCTGAGTGGGTGGTCATGTTTATTTATATGACTTTTCTCGAAAGAGGCCTCTCATGGGCCTCTCATTATATGAACTTCATAAGTTTTCCTATAAACTAAAGCTCCCGAGTTAAAGTTCCAAAGAAGACGAAGTTTCTTTGCAAAAAAATTCACTGCGGTGGGACGAAACGATGGTGGAAAATACATTTCTGAGCGCATCGGTCAGAAATCGGATGGACAGATGAAATTGTGGGAGAGAGCTGCTATCCGACCCCATTATTGTGTCAGTGCCTGTAAGTCTCAGTTTTTCGCAAATAGGAATTTCCGAAAATAGCGGTGTTGAAAAAGGCTTCTTGCAGATTTGCAGAAAAGAAAAATAAAGCAGAGGAGGTGTGGGAGGGGAGGTGGCGAAGGGGGGGGGGGGGGGGGGNCACACATCCATCGCTATGTCAGTATTAAACTCTCAGGTCCCGACGAATTCCACGAACGGATTTTCCAGAAGGAGAATGCAGAAACCCATAGCGAAGGATCAGATCATGCGGGCGGTAGTCTACCACTTCACCTAATCACGAGGTTTCTTTCAAAAATGTTCAAACCTCTGCCAAATCTCATCGGTAGAAATACTCGAGCATTATTCACTTGTCTGCGATATCTGCCCATTTGTTTCGTCTGTGACTGTTTCAGAAAACTTTCTATTCAGGTTGACTCATTCCTCGAAACAACAATCTCCTTCTCTTACGACGAGCACCAACTTGTCAGTTTTCGAAGCTAGTTGAATCAACGCATAAATGAGATGAAAGAGTGGACCTGAACGCAGGTTGGTTGTTCGCGCAGCGACACTCGCCAGCTCTACAGTATGCTCCAGGCCAAACAGCTTCGCACTGGCGATTCTGCGTGCAGCCCGACTCACCTGGGTTGATCTCTGCAAAGCTCGATGAAGTTGGTCTAATAATAAGGAGGTAAATATTGGCGAATATGGATGTGCTCAGTCGCTTGCTTCATTGCTCATAAACATTTGCAATCCCCGACATTTACAATCTCCAAATTTCAGGAAGGTGACTTTTATATGCTTGCAAAAAAAAGTGGAGCCAAACAGCGATCAATGTTCTTCACATATTAATGTGCCATAAAGGTGCATGAAGTCGCTGGCAGCTATGCGCCAACGATTTCCTCCAAGGTGTATGTTTTTTCCACAACTGTGAAGTAGAACAAAGTAGGCATTTGCACTGCCAACACGCATCCAACGAAGTCACCATCCAACACTTTTTGAAAATCCTAGATTGCAAACTCGTTTAGGCAAGCGAGCGATTTGAGCTGAGCATATCGTGGATGTTTACTGAGTGAAAATCCGTCGAGTTTTAGCGCTTCCTGATAAAATTCGGTGCAGGTTGCATTCGATATACGCGGAAGTTGTTGAAGGGGGATGTGTAACCTGTCCATTAATTACTGTGAGTGGGGGCCGCGTATTACTTATAATAGTTGAGCAATTGCTGCAAATGGAACACATACAAGTTGTGCGCTCTATTCGAGCTTGGATGTTCTGAATCTATAGGGTTGCTATTCGAATGAGAGTGATGAAATTTTCTGCACGAGTTCTACCTTTACTTATTACTTCCATTGCTTCTTCAGTTGTTTTATTTACTGGTACAAAGGAGACGAATATATATTTTTTTGTTTATGCATTTTTTTTATTTATTTAAAGCTCTAACAAAATTCAGATGGCTGTATAAACGTTAAAAATTTTAGAATTAATTTGCAAAGTGCATTGACGAAAAGCATCATAAATGAACATATCAGTAAATAATGGACAACTTTTAAATGGTAACTATGAACTTTTATAACTACAACATTTATTCATATTATCTAAGACAATTCGCAAATAATTAAAGCAATCGTCTCGCAAATCATTTTCAGCTTACTATGATTTTCAACTATTTATTGCTAATTTTCAAGCACATATTGAGATTCATATATATATATATATATATATATATATATATATATATGTATATATATATATATATGCATATATATACAATAGGCGGCTGACAGTTAACAACACTATCCATACTTCAGTATCATTGCGGTTACAGTGCATATATATTGCTTATGTGCGTTTTTTTTCAGCGACTCTTTTCCTTGTAAAGTTGCTCATTTATTAACAGCATATAATTTAAGTAGCAACTCTTATAAATTAAATAATTAGCTCAAACGTTCAGAAGAGTTTCGTCTGCAAAGATATTATTGTATCTAATTAACAACTCACTTAGATAAGTGTACAATTTAAACACTTGAAATCGATATCGAATACTCGTTAATGTGCTGCTGTGTTAATCACATCTTAATTTCCTTGAAAATTATTGGTTTTTTTTCATAGTTGTGTTTTCTTCCGTAATATTTCTATTATTCGTTGTAGGTTTTTTTGTCTCTTTCTTTTTTTGTAAATTTATATTTTCGGCTGCAATTTAACTCATCTTACGAAGTCAGTGCACTATAACTTAAAAAAATAATTGTAGTGATGCGATTGAAAATTTTTGCTTAAATCCTCTTCGGTTTCTATTGTTTCATCTTATTTCAAATTAATTAGTATTCAGTTCCTCTTTTTTAGTTTCTTAGTAATTTTATGATGAATATATATAATCACTCCGAATATAATAGAGCACTCAATATAGACTTCTATAATTAATAAAATACTATTTTAATTGATAAAATTTAATAAATTTAAATTAAAAATTAATAAATTTGAAATTTAATTTGATAATTGATGAAATGCTATTTTTTAAAAAAAAAGGGGGGGGGGGAGTAATTCAACAAACTGACGAATTATTCATTTCAACACACTGCGATTTCAACACACTTCGCTGTGATGATGGCATAGCTCAATTTTTTATTCAATTGATAAGGGCTTTTGATAATCACTTCTGCCAAGCTTAAATCAATTGAAACGCCCATTTCTCCTCCCCAATCGGGTCCTTTCAATGATCTTTCGCAGATATTTCTCATTTAATTTGTTACTTATTGTCCTTTGTTCCATTTTATTTACATATTTTCTTTTTCATCGCACTTTCAAATATCCTCATTCTTTGAAGTTTTTTACACGTCTATAGTTTGCTCTTCAACCTTGTACAATAAGCTGAAAAGCATTTTTACAACTTTTTGTGTCTTTACTTTAGCCACCTATTGTGGACGTTTTTTTGGCGACTTTTGGGTCCTTTTTATGGTATGTCGTTTCATACCATCTGAACGGCACTCCATGTCTTTTTTCATGTATTATCCAGTTCCTCCATGCCTTCCGTACCAGTATGTTTGAGCCTTTTCATGAAGTAACACACCTCCCCGCTTCTGGTAAGGGCCCTATTTTCCATCTGGAGATCGAGAGTTAACCATCTGTGGTCAACGATCGAAAGATTCAGTAATATTCGTTATTTCAGTCAACTGCCGCAGATATCATAACTTTCTATGTTGATGCAGCGTAAATGGTATCTACTTTATATCTTTGTATCTTTTTCAGCTCAGTGCTAACACTGATAGCAGTTATGCATATGTGAACTCAAATATGTGCTTACTCACTTCGCCAGCAGTAGGAGTCGATCTCTACATAAGTTGTCAAACAGGCGCAGCGTTTATTACCAGCACAATAATTTCCTGTACCGCAGTCGGTTGACACTTCACATGGCCGTCCCACAGTTCCATGTTGAGCAGCGGTTTCAGAAAGCAATAGAATAGCAGTGACTATCCGAAATAACCAATTCGAGAGTGTTGGTATCAGAGAATTTTTATTTCCGCGAATCATTCGTGATATGGCCGTAATATAAAAAGCTTTAAATAAAAATGGAGCGTTTGCTTGAATATGATATGAGATATATAGCAACAGCTATCGAAAGTGGGGGAGAATAAGAATAACGTCAAGGCCTTGTGATATCGACTGCTAAGTACGCAGTTGTTAGTGGCACCGCAATTCGAATCCGACACTATTTGTGGAGCATAGGCTCGTTAGACAATGCCGCTCAACGTGAAGTGCCTCCTTTTGTGGGCGGGTACTAAATGTACTGGTCATTCGGCTGCTGTTTCTAAAATCTCTAAATGATGTCCATCGAAGTGGACACATCTGTAAGCTAAAGCAAAAGCTTTGTATTTTACAGACAGAAATTCGAGAGAAATGCCGTATAGCAAAGCGATAGTCGTCGCATAAGCAATTTCGAACCGTATGAACAACAAACGGAAGTGTGCGATTAACGTTTGCGATGGAGTCTCAACTTCAGTCTTGCTCACCTTTCAACGATAACATATGTGACGTTTGGTGAAAACTGTATATGCATGTAGTATTCGCATCCGCGATCTTGCGTTTTGTGTGTAGATGCCGTAATTATGAGTCAGAGCATTTGGTCAGGCGGCCATAATTTTCCCTTGTCATTACACATGAAATTAAAGACTAGTCAGTAGTGACGAAAAATTATGTTCGGTGCGCTTATAGTGAAGTAGACCTCAGCGACAAAACTTTCGCATCTTTTTCGCTTAATCGCATTCTTCGAATCGCTGTTCTGTAAGATCGCAATTGTCGCTCGTATTGTGGTGCAGTTCTTGGCGTAGTGGCAACCTTCAATATTGTTCATTTTTGCCGTTATTTTTTGACATTGCACTGAGTTTAGCAGCAGTCCGCAAACTGTAAAGAAATGAAACCAGTAGAATGAGGAGGGGAAATGACGAAGAAATTAAAGTGCTAAAACTAAAACGCATGTTTCTGTCACGCTCGTTACTTTCTATTCGCCCACTGATATTCTTTCATTTTTATGTTCTTATGACCTTGTTATGTTAACCATCTTTTTCGGCCTTATAGGGGAGGAAGCGCGGAGAGAGTATGAGGGACGTCGATCGCATTTTCCGACCATCGCTGACATAAAGTAAACAACCAAAACAAGTTATATGCAGCAAAACATGGTTTAGCTAGCTGAAACTTGCATCACTCGCTTATAGTCCACTATTTTCTTTGTATGCTGTCAAGAATATTGTTGTGACATTTTCCGCTCCCAACCATCTTAAATGCCTTTTCTTTCATCGGTTTATTTTTCGAGATGTATTGGTTTGTTGAGCATAGCTGAATCAGGCCTGCTCGGTCTTTCTCTCGGTTGGATGAAGTGGTTAGTTGATAAGTTGAATAAAATATGGCAATATTAGTGCGCAACTGCTTTTGTAAGCTAATATTTGTGATACTATGGCTAGCCATAAGGTGTTCACTGATCCGTAGATGTGAATTTCGATTCGTTGATAAAAGCGCAATGGAATGGAAATGAGAGTGGTTGTCGGCTTCGATCACGCAAGGTTGGGGTCGTTGAGACAACAGCCACTGTTGTGATAATCTTGTAGCGCAGTTGTGCCACTGTTAAATAACCGATTTTTTCTTTGAATGAACGTTTCTTTTGGAGTCGAAAGTTGTCACATACCTGAAGCAGCTATCCAGTAGAAATCGAGGAATAAGCGTGGACCACAGAAACTGTTGATAACTTTTCCAGAAACTGCTGATGCTTGTTTCGTCTGCAATAGCAACTCATCGCAAACTCTATAGCAAAATTTCCCATCACAATTTCAAATGCAAAAAAAGTAAAGTTGGTTGCAGAGTTTTTTTGTGATATTGAAGCTATGAAGGTATCAAATGCCGTGAAATATTATGAGAACAACCAACTAGGAAGTCAAGATCAGCTTGCAGTGTTGCCTTGATAGAGAACAAACTATATGCACCATTTCTTGATGTGAATTAAAAGAGGAGAGAAATTTACGCAATGAATGGTTAATGCAAAGTTTAGATGAATGCGAATGGAATGTATTAGGAAGAAGATGCGACGTGGGAGCGCATTGTTTGTATGCTCGCTACGTGAAAGTGTCACGAAGACAAACGAATCTCATCTAACTTTCGCTTGCAGGTAGCGTCCATCTTTGAAAAATGTGCGGTGGTCAATACAGTGAAGTCGGATCGTTGAGCGATAGGCTACAGGTCAAATTTGTGCAATAAATGATGCTTATATTCAGTTGCTAACTTACGAACAGACGAGGTAATCGCCGGTGACTTGTTGCAGCTTCTATTATTGAATAGAGCCGCTTTTATCTACCGTATATGAAGGCTTCAGCAATGAAATCAGGAATCACTAGTATCTTTTGGCCAAGGTGTGTGCATAATGCAACCTTTGATAGATCGGTTATCTTTTAGGTCGTTTCCAACGTGAAAACCTGTTTAACGAGTGGGTTAGCAGTGTTGTTATTCGATATGACACACTTATTTTAGCAACAAAGAAAAACAAATTCTTGGATAACTCGTCATGCGCTATGAATACGATCAGTTATTTTTATCAGTGATGCCAAATTTGGCACAGTTTCGTTGAAAGCACAAAGATTTATTATGACCTGCGGAAAAATTCCTATAAAGTCTAGAGGATATTGCAGAAATTCGACGGCTGCCTTCAAAAATTTCCAATGATATTATGCCTTCAAAAATTTCCAATGATACAACGGATTTTTAAAAACTTCTCAGCAATTTAAGAAGTACGCTGTACTGTTATCGAAATTCCTAAATGACTTACGCGGTAGCGTGCATTTCTTTTCTCGAGCTACAACGACCTAAACGATACGGCGAATTGCCTCCGGCATTCATTAATAACAACGACAAAGGTGAATAAATTCTTGAGAAATTTCGAACCTTATGGTAAATTTTCGCTGAAATTTTTGGAAACTTACAACTTTTAACCTAGACTGCTGAAGTTCGATCACTAAAAACTGGCTTCTTTGTTGGATCTGTGAAAACCTTGAAAAAGTGATCAGCGTTTTCAAAATTTTTGAGCAATTTGAACGATGCAATGTGTTCTCATCGAGATTCACAAATGCCTTCTACAACGCAATGAATTTTTAGCGAAATTCATAGAATTTTGAAAAAGGTTCAGAATTGTTCAAAACTCGTGAAAAGTTGGGAAAACGCTGCAAGTTTTTTCTTTGTCTAATTGCTAAATAGCCCAGATGAAACGGTCAGTTTCGCCGGAATTCATTTTAAAAAATTTTTCTTAACGATACGGCCACTAGCCACAATATTTTCAAAATACTGCACTTCATCAGCTTGTTGTAATTTGTGCAATGTATGATAAAACAGTTAGTCTTTGAAGTAACTACAGGTTAGCAATTTTTGCTAGTGTTGTCGCTGTTTGTCGAACTCGTCCATCAGTAGGCTCAGAGCAAATATCCCACCGTGCCCAAGCTCTAAAGAAGTGTTGAGGCGAAGCTTGCATTTTGTCAGTTTAAACTGTCAGTTCTTAAGACGTATTTTGTGCGCTCCGACATATATATATATATATATATATATAT
>JAARMF010001470.1:7469-20723 GCA_022844705.1 Toxascaris leonina
ACCAAATCTGAAGCGTTCGATTATAAATTCATATATTCAAAGCTACGCATCATGCGCATGATGCGTTCTCTTTCCGCCTATTTAACAAAGTGAGCAGCAGCATGGCGAACACCGCACAGCAGTGTTCTGACGATTGCTTTAAGCAGTCAAAAATGCGACTTAAGTTACAACAGAATTAATTTTTTTTTTTTTTTGGATTCTTTGGAAACAACATACAACTATTTAGCTTTTAAGAAGCCTTGTCGATTGAATCACTAAACTCTTCACAGTACATTGACAACAACAAGGCAAAAATCTGTTCGCGATGAAACAATCAACCTTCAGCAAATCGCAATATGAGAATTAAGCAATGCCCCATTCATTACACTCGAAACAGTGATATTTGCATTCACAAACAATATAAACGTCTCAGCTTCTTTATTTAGTCTCTAATCGCGCAAAATGATGTCAACAATATGAACCAATTCACATATTTTGATATAAAACCTCAGAACCAAAATCAAGACTATGAAGAACTGCGAAATTTCTGCATTCCACAGTCACTACTCTAGTCTCCGAAGGAGTACAAAACTCCTATATTCCAGAGGCAGAACTCCGGCATAACTCCCTTGTAGATGAACAATACTGCTCACCCACCTTTAAAAAAAATGTCAGTTATGCTTGATACCTGAGGCTCTAGCAAGAGTTTCTTAACTGTTTCTCATTCTCGACATAAATGTACGACATGCAACCAATTCGACAAAATATGACGTGATAACGGTAACCTTTCTGCACAGAGCTGCTTCAAGGTCGTGCTCCTCAACCTGCAAAACGTGTGCTGCCATTTTAAGGGCTGATCGATCGCTCACCACGCTTTCCTCCACATTTTCGCCTTCCATAAACTTTAGATTGCCAAGATGAAGAATCGACGCCAGAATACGCCACATCTAGAACAACTGCTCTCCTCGCAAACGAACACCACACTTGTATCCATACAACCCTTCTCACGACAAGGAATGGGACGGCTGAGTGGTCTCTTATCCACTCTATCATTTACAGTGCAACATTCCTCCCTCCACTCCTCCATGAAATCTGCCTTTCATTTTTGACAATCCCAATCACTCATGGCAAATCGGACTTTATTACTTACTCTTACACAATTTTATCTGATTCTCCTAGAACGATCGAGCACATCCGTATTACTGCTACGCTCGAAGAAAACATCGACGGTCCTGATACAGGGGATTTTAGGCAAAAACAAGAGGTTGTCGATAAGTGCCGTTCTCGAAAACACAATAAGCTGCCTACGCTGTTTGCGATTTCAACGGGCAATATTCACACTGCTCTATAAAACAACTACCTTACGCCCATTCTGCTGAACAGCTCATCCCCTTCCAAAGCCTCTCCCACCCCCTTTAAGATATCTACAGTGACCTCATAGCAAAAATAAACAAAATTACTTGGTCAACAGCAGTCTGTTCGAAGGTGCTAATCGACTTGAGAGCTTGTTGAACTTCTCTGAATGCCGCTGTATCATCAATCGAATCCACCTCAAAATAAAATTTATCGCCATTTGCACAACACTTCTATTTTCGTGTTCATCAGCGAGTCAATCATTCTCCTATTCATTTCGTCACCACCCAGCTGGTTGGTTCATAAACTCCACAAATGACCCCCTCCACTCCTCTTGTCGCGACCAGTCGCGAAGTACATAAAATGAGAATCGTAATATGTGATTGGAAAGCCGAGAAGGGATAGAGCCAGCCACGGGATAAAAAAGGAGTATTTCTAATGGTTTAATATAACAAAGACTGCGCACCAAAAAAGGGCAACTTTTAAATGAACAAAGAGAGCGGCCAAAACAAATCAGCATTTTGAATCTAACAAAGGCTATTATTAGACACCAAAAGAGGGTATAAAAGGAGGCGAGAATGCGACTAGCGACGGGCATGATGAAGAGGCATCGGTAATGGTGGGCGACTTTGGAATGCAGCCGATTAGTATTTGGCTCATCTATTTTCGTCCTGGATTCTGCGCTGGGGCCTGCTCGTGGCAACCTGTGTGTGCGTGTGGCTGTTGTTTCGTGCTGTTCGTTGTGCTGTTGCGCATGGATGTTGCTCCGTCCCTGTGTTGCGGCGGTTCTGGGACCCTTTTGGATCTTGCCTATTCGGTGGATGTTTTGGTTAGCAATGAGCGCATAACAATCCCCACCAAGAGTTGTTCTTGTCGAAACGGGATGAAACGAGCTAGGGGCTTTGAACCCTTCCCATTACCAGCCAATCACTTATAGCACTGGTAATATGTACTTTGATGGCAAATTTGTGAGGGAGCGTTGTGTCTTACGTAGTATCGGTTTGGCGTTGTCACTCGTTCGCTTACCTGTTGTATTGTATTGTTCAATGTGCTCTGTACCTGTTGTACCTGTTGTATCGTCGTTGTGCTCTGTAACTACGACCCGTCTATTAAAAGTTTAATTACCCAAGTTTGAGATTGTGTGCACAAGTGTCAAAAGCGCAACTCGGGCAACTCCGCTGCTGAACGCAGGCAGCGATTGGTAGTGAGTGCCCAAGCGATGCTGTTGGTAGAATTGGTGTTATCGGTGAGCGGACGGTCGCTGGACGAGTTAGTGGCCGTGCCGGTATTAGTGGACGAGTGTGGTCGTGAGGTATCAGTGGACGAGTTAGTGGTCGTGAGGTATCGGTGGACAGGTCAGTGGTTGTGTCGGTGGCGTTGGTTTGGCAGCGGTGAGGACGTTGGAGCCGTGCTCAGCGGCCTAGCAAAGTGCAACAGGAGTCCAGAGGTGGCGGTAGAGGCGTCGGGCTGATCAAGGACGTTGGCGCCCACGGAAAGCAGCAGATCGATCGACAGCATCAACCGCACGGCTTTTCTTGTGATACTCCTTTCTCTCTGTTTCTGACCCTTAGGTATTCAGTAAATACTGCTGACTACCTCGGAAAAAGAGGGAAGTCTTCATACCTCCCAATCTAGTTGGATTTCATACGACAGAAAACGCTCATCACTGCCCTAACTAATGGGTTTTGCATTTTTTTTTTGTACCAAGCGATCAATGAATTTGAACGCAACGCTGCATAGTAATAAGTAAAGCGAGCTAACGATAGTTTAATGATATCTCATTCCCTTCGTAGCCCGCAATCAAATGCCAGTGCACATGAGCATTCGCTCGTTTTTCGCAATACGCATACCGATTGTGCAGATAGTGCCAGAACCTCAATCCTTTGAACCTATCAAGTGGAAATTTTTTTTGCCAGTCCTTCCTATCCCACGAAATGTTTTCAACCCTTTATAGTGGCCGAATTCCCTTGACAGAGTTTTCTTGCGCCTTTCATGACTCTTACAGAAGCAACCACTTCCGTCTGAGGGAAATTCACGAATGCTATATATATCATGCACGGGGAGGTAGTAGAAAAGCACAGGTAAAAGTCGCTCGCTCGCACAGCTTTTAATTAAGGATTCTGAGGCAGTTATGTGCAACTAGGCAATAAGAAAGCATAGCAAAGAACTGAACATCTCAGGAACCTTCATAATATTCTGGTGAGAAACGGCTCGAGCTGCTAAACCCGCTGAATTTTTCAGTCGAATCAGAAGACCATCAATGTTCATCACTTGTCCACTATTGAGACAAAAGCATCCTTGTAATGCCACCTTCAATGCTCGGAAACTGATGTTTGCTATCTTGCTAGAACCGCTTGATTTGATTTGCGATGATTAAGCAGAGGGCCTATACTCGCATTTCTAGCTCCTTCCGTTTCCGTTTCTGATGAGTTTCCCGTCCCCTCAGTTGTTCAACTGATCGATCCTCGAAACGCCTTTTGCCCGTAACCGTTGCATGAATTCCCGAGTGCTCCAGTCTTTGAGTTGCCCCTGGTAACAAGATTCCTTGGATACTCTCACGCTGACCCGAATTTCAACTTGTTCATGAAATCCTCAAAACATTTCGACCCTCAGGGCCTCTTTAAAGCTTTCGGCCAGCTGGACCTCGGAACGCCCCAATGCGCCCCAACTTCAGGACTTTCTGCAATTCGTTATCTTATCGGCAGCTACCAGGCAGCAAAGAAAACTCTTCATGTGCCTTACCTCCTTAGTTAAACACCCATAATTCACATCCTTATAAAGTCTCGTACTGTTTTCTGGCCTCTCATTCTTATTGCAATTCGTACCCGAGATGAAACGAAGCATCAAGCCATGACAAGAAAATAAACGGAAAGAACACAATTCACTAAAGTGGTAAGACAGAGAATGATATCAGCATGGTGAACATCTAACTCCCAATAACCAGCAATTCTAAAGCCTCAAAAACAAGACCTTGAAGCATTTCATACCCCAGAGCTAACCCAAAAGCTGTCAATATGTCATGCCCGAAACCTTCATAAGCAACCATCCTTACGGCACCAATTCAGAGCGATTCCAACAGCGTCATGATGGTCCTCGATATGAGCTTGTCACAACCGGTTTCATCGAAAACGGCAGCTAATTTAGACGGTGGTCAATCGCTAAACTATTTCCTGACCCTTACGAGTAGAGCTTTACCGTGTTTCAATCAACAAACGGTGATTCGCTCTTTTTTGCAAGGAAATTCCTCTGACAGTGAAATGTAGATTCGATTCGACGGTTACGATCGCTGTTGAAAGAAAACAAATGAAAACGATTTTCTTCAAGCAGATACTTAAGATACTGGAGCTCGGACTCTTCAGCTCCGGTTCCGAGCTCCTAGGACGATCAACTTTTCAGGACTCTAAGCGTTAAGATCCGCAGGAGTCTTAGACTATGAGTCTTCAGATCCAAAACTTTCGCCTCATCACTCTCCACGAAAAAAAAAGAGATCTCACTCTCACTTTGCAGTCATATCTTTTGCTCCTTTGTAGAGGCATGCAAACAAATCAACTTATGGTGATCATGCTAACCTTTTCAGACTTGCCCTGATTGAGGTAGAAATAGGCCTTAGGATCGCGCTTCAATCCTAACTCGTTGAGACGATCACCGTCAAATCTGGCCAGCAACTGATAGAACGAGTGAAAGTTGCGCTCTCCAATCTGTTGGCGTACAACACGCGACTGTAGAAGAAACCTACTCTTACTAACGCTTGTCAAAAAAAAGGCAAACAAGCGAATGTGAAGCCAACGATTAGCTACCAACGACCTTTGGTTCACTAAGTTATCCATTAGATTTCCCAAAGAATGCCTCATATAGTTTGCACTTACTTCTTTTCCGAATAGCTTCCATAGTTCACTTAATCAACACAACACCATCCAGTCTAGGGAAATAGGCTAGAAAATTGCAGACAAATTAAAATGAACTTACCAAATTCTTTCTAGTTATATTACGCTACACAAAATAAGAACTGAACAAAACTGCAAAACAAGCAGCACACTCTTCTGATATGAAAGCAAATCACGTCTCCCCATGAGATCATAACTCTTTCGACCAAAAGTGCACCGTATAAATCCTCCCCAAACAATTTGATGGATAGAACATCGATGCTTCACCATTTTCGGAGTCCCTCCTTGCCCTAATATTGAGCTAATATTTGCCACGTCTTCCAGCAATCGAAAACAAAGAGGCAGTCCAATAAAGAACATAGTAAGTGACCTTTTCAAGGAGGTAGTTATTGATATGACCACCGATTGGATCCCCATTGAAGTCAAAATTGATGCACATATACTTGCCGAAACGACTCGAATTATCGTTGCGATTCGTACGTGCGCAACCAAATGACTCGAGTACGGCCGTCGAACGTAGCAATACATCCTTGATACTGCAATAAAACACCTCAATATTCATTCAGAATGCAAATTATTGACTATACATAGATATATTCGAACAAAAGTCGAGCTTAAGATTGCAAAGCTTTGGGCCAAGCAGCCTCAGAGTGATATCCCATAATGCAGCAACTCGATAACTAGATACATTCTGCGCACCCAAACATATTGAGTCCGACGAACTCATGGTGGAGCTCCGTATATGTCACAGTCTTAAGTGAGGCATCGCAAATAATATGACAAGTCATTACGAAGGACTTTCATCGGACGTGAAAGACTATAACCTGTGCATGAACACGCTATCAGGAAGAGCTATGGCACCCATTTCCCACGTCGACATATGACTTCGATGCAACCACGATGTCCACATTTGAGTAATGCTTACGAATAAGGCTGATAAGAACCTAACGGTTGCAGCTCCCTAGAACTGAAACGGAAATCGCCTTGTGAGCAGCATAGCCCTCTCCCTCCCCCCCCNCCCGCCTCCCCCGAGCGCGACTTGTTGCAGCTGTCGCGAAGACCCCGAGTAAGCTACCAAGTCTAATCCCAATCTTCACCTTCCAAAACAACACAAACAACCATCCAATCATTTCTTTCTATTTATTTCCAGGTTTTCATTTATTGAAAGGAGATAAAATTCTATATGACCGTTACAGATTTCCCACGATAAAATGAAATAAAGCTAACCGCAGGTTTTGCTGGAAGTTCTGCCAAAGATGGCGTCATGCAAAAAAAGCAACATGCAAACAGCAACCATTTGAGGGTATCAGGGAACAGAAAAACAGAAGATACCGGGCCGTCCTCTGCACTCTCTCACACGAAATGCATCAAAGCAGAACGTTTCGAAAAACGCACAACCATATCTAACACAGCAAACCCTAGCTGATAACAAGACTAAAGAAATGAGTCGGTACAATACCTCACACCCTCCCCCTCCCTCCTCTCCCCAAAGAAAAAAAACCAGAACAGGAAGAAAAACAAACACTGAAGCACGTTTCTCTTCAGTAAAACTGTTTGCAAATCGCCATTGTTGTTTATACTTCAAGCAACTGGCCACTCTCAACCAGCGAACAAAGATGAATCTTTAAAAATCTGCGATAGTCAACAAATACAAAGACCGCTGATAGCTTAAAATATTAGTGGAAGGACAAGCTATAATCAACCATCAAAAAGAGCAACCAATACGGGAAGGGAATGCAAAAGAGCATGCTGATTGTGATCGAGCAATATGCAATCATGTGATGCTGCAAGCAGTATATTACTTTTCACATCTCAAAAGCAATCTCCACTGAGAAAACTCTATAGAATACTGTAAAAGGACATGATACGGATACCCAATAATCATGCTTGTCGACCGATCAATTCCATCTTTTTGACTCCAAAAACCATTGCCATCTACCACCAGTCAACTATTAAAAAGATATCTCCATCCAAGAACTGTGGAGTATGTTCAAATGCATTGATTTTAGATGTCTTTGTATGACTCAACCAGAATGGCACTTCATTGCATCAAGTGCTGCATACTCATACGGCACATCCATCTGACAACAATCACATGCGAAAACTCGACCAGACCACTCACAGCGACAGCATCATTAGCCTGTTCACGTTTTTATTTCAGGTGCCACAAGCCTAACGAATCCGCTCCGTCACAAACGAAAACTTGTTCAGATAGCACTCCCTTGAGAATAAAAGAAAACCGTAGCAAAAAAAGGCAATGAAAAACAACACGGCAATCACCTCCACCAAGCAGTGCAAGCTTCAACTGATACAGTATATACAACCACGACGAGCTTCTTTATGCACCTTTTCGTTCAACTAACAGTTATTACTTATACTCTAAGTTCCCAGCACGATCAATCCCCCCCCCCCCCCCCCNTATACGACTAAACTCTCCTCGAATGCACCAGCACAAATAGATATTCTTGGTCGCTCTACCCCTCTGCCAGATTTTTCTCGTTTCGTTCAGTGACAACATGAAAAACATTAGAAAGTCATTCATCTTTAAATATTCGAGCAGATCATATTTCAATTGATCATTACTTCTAAGCCTCTCCCTACGCATCGCATCATCACATTCAACCGTGCTGAACACCTCGAATATATGTCGCCACTTTTTGTTGTTTCATTCTACATCCACTTAGTTCCACGTCTTCTTGCTTCTTTCTCTTCGAATATTTAATACTTTCTACTACAGATTCTCTTCTATGTCTTCAATAAAATATAATCATCCATGAAGGTGGCATGAAGAGCTATGAAAGAAGAAAAGTGCTAAAAGCAATTCACACAGCATGCTCATCTATACCTTTCAATAAAACATCGATCACGGCTCGATGATACCTTCCGATATCTTTACGTGAAAATGCCATTAGATATTAAACACAACGCGAATAAGAAGTAATGGAAAAAATGTTCCACATCAATTGCACGAAAAAAACCCATGAATGAATACCAGCGATAGATGAAACAAAACTGATATGAAATCAAGCACCAAAGTTTCTTTTGAACTTTGACCCCAAAAAGGAATATATATACATCCATGTCATTGCGATTAAAATCTGTTATTTGTAAAGAAAAATCAACATGAGAAAAGAGTGAAAACGCCGCATCTTAAGAAAAAATATTAGAAAAACACAAGAATGAAAATAAGCAGTTTCTTTATTTGATACGCGAGTAAAAACTGATTAGGAGTAAGAAGCTCACCTGCACCCAATATACAGCAAAAAGTGTTGACCGTATAGACATATAGGCACAGTCCTAAGGTAACTCATCTTACCTTACCACCCAATAAGATAACTTTGTCACCTAAGATGATAATAAAATGCTTCTTTCGCTGTTACGTGAACCTACTGCACCAAAGCACTTCCTACAAACCCATACTAGGCTAGATGAATTGCAGAAAAATGGCAACATTTAATCACATTAGAGCCTGAAAACTTCACACATAACCCACTTCACAAAACGGAAAACCAACCGTTCAATCTCACGCTGCTGCTGCACGTTTGTGATGGCGGCCAAATATCGCATAATGATTTTGCTCGTTTCTGTCTTCCCTGAACCTGACTCGCCTGGAAAACCTCGTTTATGCTCAATGACATCCATAACGAAACCCGGTGGTTAGCAAGGTACATGAGAGCGCTTCGTGCTCACGAGGGGAGGAGAAGGAAGTTGGATGGGGGTGATGGGGGGGAGGAAAGGTGGGAGGCTGTGGATGCCCAACGATTTAATCAGACGTTTCTCTTAAAGGTCGGAGAATTGTTTCATCGTCAGACTCGCACAGTACAGCCTTAAAAAGAGTCTAGAAATGTATCCACCTCACAACCATCGCATTTTGTCCGCTATCCCAAACCGACAAGATACGGAAATCCCTTTCCGCTAAGCTCAACCATCCGATTTTGGACAGAAAGATGGCCATAAAGGCTCATAACCTCATAACAAGCTCTTCAACACTAAAATCAACGGTTTCGTCGTTCCACCCCAAATGGCACCAACAATTACGAAAATATCTCTAGCTGCCCACCTGAAATAACAATGCACGTATCGCGGCCGTGACGTTTCATCGAACGATATGCTACATCCGTGATCGCAAACGCGTGTGGTGATCTCTCATAGATTTCTCGTCCTTTGTACTTCTCGACCATATCCTTCTCATACAACGGAAGGTTGCGATATGGGTTGACCGCAACAAGCACCTCACCGATGTAAGTGTAGATACGGCCCGCTGAGAATCTAAACTTATCCACTAAACAATGAAATTCTGAGACATCAGGTAAAAAGTATCGTACGGATTGCCAATGGGACGGAAAGAAAGAATCATTACGTGAAACCAACGCAAACTATGGCAGACTCTGTCGTTTCCAAGATTTGAAGCTAATGCCCTCCCGCTTGGGAACTTCTGACAATGCTGTATACTTTGGTGGTCCTATTCTGTCTTGGTCAATAAGTCTTCACTATCCTCGATAGCCCTTCCAACCTCCTACCTTCTTCGCACCCTCCAAGAACATCCGCACAGACGATAATACCCTACCTTTAACAGCCTAAGAAATTCAAGATTCCCGGCCCGATTCCATCCCCGACTATCCTCCCATCCTACTACCTCTCGAACGATTAACTTCAAAATCAGCCATATACAGGTGACCTCACCACCTACCCGTTCCCTTTCAAAAGACCTGCTAATCCTTCTGCGAGTGTTGAACCATGGTATTCGGTCATACGCTAAAGAAAAATGTACAACGAAATCGATGATCCCAAGGTTAAACACCAGTGGCGTGATATCAGTCATCTAAGTTTCAAAAGCTGCCAAGGCAGATGCCAGGTAAAAACATGAGCTCATTTCTCAGCAGTTTATATCGTCATCAACGCCCCTACTGAAACCCTCCGTAGGCGCCAAAACCTATGAAATTAATATGGAGGCGAGATCCGTAATGTAGATAAAATAGATAAAACAAACAAATAACCAAAATGAAACATGAATAAAGGCATGCGCGGCCTGCATAAGACAGGCCCGGCATTATAGTGTACGATCAGCTGATCGTTGCTCCAACAGGAAGGCTACTCTTTCAAGCAAGACTAGCGTATGCTTCTCTTCTGAATACGGTTGGGATAGAAGATTGATAGAAATTTAATTTGTGCGACTCTTACGCGTAGATAAGACGAGAACTATTTCGCAATCTCAAAGTGCCAAAATATTCCCCACATCATCCATGCAACTTTTTTGCGGAAGCCCATAAAATGCAGCACACAGATAACATGGAATTATGTTTTTGTCAACAGCGATTTCCCTTTCTTATCTTCAAAATTTTGGTCGATTTCGCTCGCATTAGCAAACTTTGCCTCTTACGCCCTAAGAAACTCTCCACTCGCTTTGTTGGCCTTATTACCGCAAGTATTTGGCTCCTATCACCATCCAGTTGCAGTTGTAAATATGACAAAATGTCGAAATCTTTCATTATAAATTGCTTCGCATTTCTGAAACAACTGAAACAAGGAAATTTTTCTTTGATGATGCCTGCAAGATGCATTTCGCCGCTTCTTTGTTTCATCAGCTCTCAGAGTCCACAATTTTCTGCTAAAATATAAGTCAACTTAATCGAAAAAACGGTCGACTGCAAGAGCTAGTTCAAAATTACCTATCACGGCTTCCACTACGATAAACAACCATACTTGATATAAAAATGAAGATGTTCCCAACTGGCACTAACAATACAAGCATTAGTTAAAGGGTGATAGATATATCCACATATACAATATTACTGCTCAGTAGCAGTTCTCTACGGCTTACCAGAATCCACCACAATTCTTCACTGAAAACGGCCGACACCCTCCAAACCTCTGACATAACCCACTTCTCTCAGTTCTTATAACCGATTATTTTTCTGCACTACTAGCATAAAACTGCAAAGAAAATCTGTCTATTTCGAAGGGTAAGAACCAATAGGAAGGACACTTAAGAGTGCTTTCAAAGTTCTCGACGGAACAAGCGTTGAAGACTCACAGCTATTTTGAAGAAGAAGCAAAAACCCCCTCTCCTCCCAGGTTTTTTTTATTACATTTCTTTCCTCTGCGTTATTGACTCGTGAGATGTTATGCGCTGGATTTATTGCACCCTCAGTTATTAAGAATCTGACTGTATGTGGCTGCCGATCTTTCAAAAAAGAGTCGCCTGAAATTCGATTCTCTGTCGTCTCGTGCAGAAACCTGCCTAAAAGTGAGAATAAGGGTCTGCCCATCTACGATAGAAAGTAAGCTCACCTTCCCCCTCCCCTCCCACTCGGAAAAAGTGCAATACAGAGCAACACTTCTAATATACAATGCTTCGATAATTCTAACTGCACCCAATGCATCCAGCTATACGGTGGTTCGTGGTCGTGTGCCACTATATACTTCCTTGGCGATCCACTTCCCACCCGCGACCTATCTGGAAAATCTGATTTGTTCTTGCCGAAAATTATTTCACTTAAGCCTCGCTAAAACTTCTAGTTTAAATGCAACTCTTTTAGCGCCGATCAGCTGGAGACACACCAACCCCCTTTCACTTTGAGTTGAGGTCAGTCACCTGCAGTTTCATCACGGAGCACGGTTGCCGGCTAGTCGCCGAGTAATTGTTTGGCTCACCGTCTAAACACGGAGAGCTCAATAAGTGAAATCCACTCGCCCCATCGATGAGGAATCACTCGCCATCGGAACAATAACAACTTCACAAAAGATTAAGGCCAAAGTAGCAGCCTCCGTGTTGCCAAGCACCTACTTTATCTCTGCTAACCACCAGTCTTAAATAAACAAGCACAATTCGATGGAAATAGAATTCACAAGAACGAGTGCTCTTCTCCGAAAGATAGGTGCAGCCGGAAATAAATGTTCTTTATTTATTTCTCCATTTGTTTATCTCTCTCAACACACACCTTTCACGTCTTCCCGAGTGCCATCTTTCTTTTACAAGCTTAAAGCACTGGTCATTGCATTTCTTAACAAATGTCTACTTGTGTCCGAGTCGTATTGTGTTTCTCCCACTTTCATGAAGCCAACTGATGCTCCCCAACTGGCTATGCATGATTCCCTAATCAACTATGCTGAGAACGAGGACAAATGAGTTTGGTTAACTACACTCGCAGTTGCAAAGTTGGAAATTTTTGGCATAGATGAATGCAATCCTCCATGAATATTCTCTGAAAAAAATGTCGCAAGTACTAAGAAGCAATTACCTCAACCGCAGATTCGCGACGATAGAATTGAGGTCGAGCTGAGGAAGTAGCACAAGGTCCTCAACTCCATACTCCTTCGAATCGTGCTCTGCCATCGCCATCGTCTAGAAAAATAGCTTACGAATTTTTCCACATATCAAATATTTTCTTCATGCATCGAACAAAACGTAAACAAATGCGGAAAATTGACATTCTGTAAACGATGCGATTTTTTAAAGACTTTTCTGATCTCAGGCGACAAACCTTTAAAAGAGATAGGGTCAGTCATTATCTGCATTCCTGCTGATCTTCTGAACGACAAATATTTCCCCATGCGCAAGGCAATAAAAACAAACTTTAACACAATATGCACATAAACAAAGTAAGGTCTTCAAATGTTTTCAGTGTTGAACGTTGATGCTTTTCATATCAGTCTAAGTTAAGCCCTCCCAGAATAACCCATGACCTTTGCTGCAAAGCTCATTGCTTTGATAACTGAGACAACAACATGGAATAACAGGTGTAGTTCGTAGCAGTACAAATGTCTTGTCAGTTCAAGCGGCAGAACGCATCATGCAGCAAATTCGCTACGAATTTTTAGAGATAGTTTCGATAAGCAGTATAGCAAGGTGTTGAGCAATGATTTGCTGACCATTTTAAACGCTTCAAGATATGCTTCGGTTCGGTGAACGCTAATCGAAAGCAAAAGTAAAAGCTTTGACAACTCAAATATATTGCTTGTGAGCTGTAACTAATAGCAAAAGTACCTAAAACAGCAACATCAGTTGATATGCTAGATCCTCACTGACCCATGTCGC
>JAARMF010001470.1:29062-42232 GCA_022844705.1 Toxascaris leonina
GGAAAGGGGGAGGGGGAGCTTAACCCCTTCCAAAGGTTGCTGCTGCAAGAAGATTAAAGACTTCGCATCTTCATTACCCTTGGCCAATAGTTACTGCATGAACCTACTTTTATTGCGATCATTGTGCATTTCTTGAGTGGTTCGCCTAAAGTAGACTCTTCTCAAGGCGAAAGGCGCTTCCTAACAGAAGAGAATTCCATAACTAAATAGGTTTCGTCGAGAAAAATTTGAAATCTTATTACAGGGTTACACGAATGGGCTCAAAGGTAGTACTGCACCTAGTAGGCGAATTTAATGTACACAGATTGTTGAAAGAGAGGTCGAGTAGTGAAATAATGAATCTGTAAACACTGAAACGTCGGGACGTCACTACCTAGGCTGTGGTACTTCGAGTTTCAGCTCAAGTTTTTCAAGTGTCAACTTGATTTTTTCCAAATGGCGAGAAGAACGTCGCAACTCCTTCGTTTTTTTTTTCTTCGAGGCGTTGATTTGAAAAAAAAAGCTCGAGCTTCAGTCCGCTATCTAACTAGAGCAAATAAAATTTCATAAATAGCTCGACGTTTCCAAAGCAATAATCATAAATATATTTTCGAAGTATAATCACCATATGAGAGGATGAAGGAGCAGAAACATGATAAGAAAAATTTCATAAAAATAGGAGTTGGAACATGTTGAACTAGTAGACAAATCAATCAATAAATACTGCTAATCAAGCAACGAAGTATACTGATAATGAGCCTGTAAAACACTGATAATCAATAAAGTGTTGACAATGACATTTACTTTCAAAATTATAGCATTAATATCTTTAAAAAAAGAACGCAAAAGTGACTGCTTAGATAGTCAGTTGCATAACATGAGATGAAGAGATACTGATTAACCGTAATCGTGAGTTTGATGAATAACCTTGTAAGTGAACTGAAAGGAGTGTTTAGGTAAATGTTTTAATTCGAGTGGAGCTTCTGGAGCGAATAGCATTAGGACTCCTCCCCTCACCCTACTTTTCAATTCCCCTTTGAACGGGATGAAGAACGTCCCTGCATCATTCATTGTCAAATGACTACGGCAAGCGTTAAAAGCTCTCTATTCTTCCTCCCCTGCTGTTCTCCTCTCCCCTCTGCCGTCCTATTGGTCTTCATTATCGAGTCGGCGGTACTCGAAGTCACCAGTAAATAGCAAAAAGTGGTCGTTAATGTATTGTTATAGACTCGGTAGACTGTATCAAAAGCTCAAAATATCCACTGCTCATCCCTCTGTTGATAAAAAATACACTGACGATGGGAGAGGATGGAGGAAGGAGAGAGGCGGTAGGATGTCCCCTCTCCTTATCAAACCGTTCTAAGTGATTCGAGAATGCTGAGACGGAGAACACAAAGAAAACCTGTGTAGTAATTCGCTGAAGTCTTTCGAGGCAGTGCTGAATTAGAGCACCAAGAAAAGAACTTCGGAAACCTCGAAAGTCGACAAACAGTCGACAAAAGTTAGAAGTGAAAGCTTGACGCCATCACATTACAGACTTTTATGGTGACGACTGACTCGGCACGAAGCAAACAAACACAGTGACGCACTGAATCTTGAATCATGCCATGCCAGCTGGTGTTCGTTTGCCAATATATTTCTGCCGAACAAATCAACTCCTGTTAGAGAATAATTCAACTCTCAAGCTACCTCAAGAAAACGTTCGGGAATGTCGTCTCTTAAAAATTCACCTATCGATTTCCATTCACCGATCGATGTGGTTAACAATGTTCAATGATTGATGATACATTGGTTTTCTGCTCAACTTATTAAGTCACCATTACATTGGTTTTATCACCGGTTTTTCCAACGATGTGGTCAACAAACATCCGCTTAAACCGGTTCGAGTGGTCAAATATTAAGAGATGTCGTTTGTTGATGCTTCATTAAGTTCTTTTTCTCCAGCAGTGTTTTCGAAACCAAAATTCCAATACGTCGAATGCGGTTGGTGAGTAGTGATGGTCTTTGCATCTTATTAATATTCACATTGGCTAATCGTAAAACTCACCATATAAAAAAGTTCGCAAACATATCGTAAATAGTGAACTTTCCTTCGCTCAATTTATTGAGTCAACGAGGCAATTGCAACCGGATTTTCGAGTGTCCATTCTCAACAGTTAATTCGCAAATATTGTAGCTTGGATCTTGATTACTTGTGCAAATGAACTGTTTGCCCAAGTTCTTCGCAGATTCAGTTCAATTGCGGGAAAGCGAGAAATCCATTATTTTTGAACGTAAAGTACTATAAGAAAGGATTCTTTCCAAAATGAATAACTATCTATCTGTCTATCTATCTATTGATTACGGAACGATGAAAGGCTCTCTCTGGCGCCTTCTTTCCATTCCCCCTTCCCCTTCCCATCACCTTCTCCCCCCCCACCTCCCAGCCCCTCCCACTATCCAAGTCCACATCCTCACCTCTGCGTTACATAAGAAAGAATTCCTGCCAATAGAGCATCCTGCTAATAGATCAAGTGACATAGATCGAAAACAACAGTCATTATTGCAGTTGTGCAAATTTCTACAGACAATGTAAAATAGCGCAGCCAACAACTAACAGATCAACTGAGGATTATCATGATTCTCTCCAAAGTATACTTAAAGTGGAATGAATACTCGTGGAAATTTTTGAAAGTGAGAAATGATATCGAAGGGATATAAACAAGAAAATTTTTCATTCTATATTTGAGGTCCTCATTGCAGAATTTAAAAAAGCGACTACTTTAAACGATAAGTGAATTTATTTGAAGGAACACAAAGACGTCTCATCGATAATTACTCGCGAATTTTGAACGGCCTCGTTGATTATATGAAAGATGTAGGAGGGATTTTACGAACGCCAATAATGAAAAATCCACTCAAAACTAATCATTGAATGAGCGCTGAAAAATGAAAAGGGAATCGCTTTTCACTAAAAAATGCCACTTAAATAATGCGAAGAAATCTTTCGAATAAAAGAAAAAAATCACTCCTAGGATAAGACCTGAAAATCCTACTTAACTACAAAAAAAGTGGTCATTTTGTACCTCATAACAGTCAAGTATGAAAGTAGTAGTGGAGTGAATGTATAGAAAAATATATAAATTCTTTGCACAGAAGAATTAGTTCTAGATATAAGGTTCAGCAACAAAATGCATGAACGAAACTATGCCAAATCCGATTATAAAGTACAAGAAAGTAGCAGATAGCCTCATATATCTATCTTCTCAACTAACAGCTAAATAATATCGATGCAAACCATTCATATTTACGTAGTTAGCTCTTATTTTTGTTCTTTTTTTCTCGAATCACCACAACTTGCAGAATAATTTGAAATTCAGTTGGACGGCATTACGAACCAAATTAATAGGGAAACGTGAGCAAATTAATGGTTATCTAGATCAGTACTGTGCACGTAGACGTTCATTTTTAGGGTGATTGCATATATTCGATTAAGCATTTTTAAAATTATGAACAACTATATGAGCACTACGAATAACTGACTAGTGGAAATGGCAACAGATAATCGTACGGTTGAACTAAATTCATCATGTTTCTAGTTGATGAGACGAAATTACCGCACAGACTGATGATGTCATACGTATGTGAAGAGACCATAGGCTAATGACGTCACATGTGTATGACGTAACCGTATTGTTAAAAATTGCAAAATTAGTGTCAACACCTTCATGAGGCGACCATATTACTATACTTGAACTTAAAATGCACGTATACATTTAAGAAGCGTTGAGCTCAAGCTCACGACAGAATTAAATTACCTGCAATTTATGTAGCGCACAAAATAAATACTGTACTCCTCGTTTACTAATGAGGCAATTTTTAAAAGCTATTTTTACAGCATTTCTGAAAATATGGAATGAAGCTTTAAAAAATTACGATTGGCGATCAGTTGTGCTACTCTCATTGAAGTGTGCTTCATCCTCAATGCTACATGAACTCTATGAATGCTTTGAAAGATATTAAGTGAGCGCATTAAAGGGTTTCTTCGAGCAGCTTGAAGATTTTCATAGCTGCCAACGTTCATGACGTTATACTGGAGCTAAGAACGATCAAACAGACAATGGAATTCCGCATCGGCAATCAATAAGACAAACGTGCTCTTATCGTGAACTTATCATGCTTTGATGACTTGAAAAGGTTTTCATTGGTAGAAAATGCGTGCTCTCTCAGGTGATAATCACCTTTCTTAGCGTATAGATCGAAAATTATGATAAGAGCAATTAATGAAAGGTTGCAAATATTTCAATTCTTCCTTTGCAAGCAAAAAGAGAACGCAAAAGATAAATCTTCTGGATGTATGGGACTGTTATATTTTTTTAAATCCTCAAAGCTTTAAGCAGTGAATTAAATAATCTTAAGGAAGAAGAAATTGAGTGCTATGAAATAGCATACCGAAACAAGTGAAAGAGGAAACTCTCTTCATATAAAAATTGTTGATAATGATGAGATAAGAAGAACATCGAACGAAATATCATAGCAGAGAATATTGTAGATGCGGATGAAGAACGTGAAAAAGAATGTGAAATTGGTGGAAGAATATTTTTGTATTAAAGATTTCAAAGCGAACGATTCGCAGGCTAAACGAGATAGAGATAAAGATAGTGCAGCTATCACACGCTTATATGCTATTNCCGGATCAGCTTTGTATCAGTATCAATGCCGGAATTCAAAAGACCTACAACAGCGAAGTGCTTCGATATGCTTTTAAACATACCTTTAAGGCGGATGAAGTGGTAATTAGAGCTCATCGACGATAGCTGTAACAATGGAATTATTCGAAATGAAAGTGGATCGGCGAATCTTCGAAATAAAGTTGTAGAGATTTTTTGCCTAATGTCATGACAACCGTCTAATGCTATCGAAATGGAAAACCGCCCTTACGAAGCAACTGAACTATGAGGATGCCTCATAAAGCAAGTGTGCCATCAAAACAGCGATTGTACTCTAACCCATGAATTGAATTTGGAATGTAAAATAAGAAAATCATAGCAACAAAAAAATGCCTTGAAACAAATGCACTACGGTTGCACATTTCATTGCGAGACGTTGCATTCCCCCAACAACTTTTTTGTAACACAAATATCCTGGGCGCAAAAATAGTGAGCGAAGGTACAAGAAAAGCTAGGACGATATGTGTTCTTGAAATCGTCCCATCTGATCATTTAGTTTCAGAAATTATCAATAAATATATGATGGGCGAAACAATGCTTTAATCTTCCATTCAATTCGACCGCTCATAGGGAAAAATTCATGGGATTTTTCGGTCCGAGTGGCGCAAGGTTAACGCCAATTATTTCCACCTTTACACATGTATAGCTATTTCCGAAGCTGACTGACCAATGTGGTTGATATATATATATATATATATATATATATATATATATATATATATATATATAGATATAGATATAGATAGATATATAAGCGATGAAGGGGCTAATGGCAACGACAAATGTTAAGGTTCACTTTGCTCTCATATTGCAATGTACTCCAAAAGAATTGAAAGTGATAGATGGGTCACTAGTGTTTACCGATCGGACGCACTGCTTGATTTACAATCGCTTCGTCCTCAAAGAATTCAGAAAATAAAGAATGATTGGTACGTGAGTTACATTCATCGATTCACATCGGGTTACTGTGCGGTCGGCTATAATTGAGCTCCAACTAGACCTCTTTGCTCTACTCTAAATCCACTCCGCCGAGCACTTTCATCGGGCTGTGGGTGACAGATTGAGCGCCGACCTGTCTCCTAAGCGGAACAGTGTTACATCGACTTGTCCGCAACCGATAGGCATGAAACTAGTGTAAGCTCTGCCCTCCACTCCATCTTACACCTTTTCTCAAGCGTAAGTTGGAGCGAGATGAAGAAACGTTTATTCGTGATGAAGGCTTTATTGGCCAAAGCAAGTAAAGTAGAATGGTACTGAAGAAAAGAGTAGTGCTGTTGCACGCAAAGAACATGATTCCACCATTAATGACAGGATGTATAGAATTTGAAACAATAAGGAAATTTTCGTTCGAAATGATGCATTATATCAAACAGCCATAAAAGAAACGATGCGGTGCCAGGCAGTGTGCGTGCATTAACCATATCCAACGAATGCGTCAATAGGTTCGTTAATCGTTTTCTAGAATGCTTTTGAGGCTGTTTTGTCTATGTTGATAGTAGAATATGAACACCGTAAAATGAGGATTTAGCCGAAATCCTTTTGAAATATTAAGAAATTTTCTGCGATTTTCTCACACAATTTTATGAATAACGAAATATATTTTGAGAGTGCTTGAAAAGAATTTAGTACCTGAGAAAGAATTTGTTAGGAATCTTCATGAAGTGAAGTCGAGGAAAGCAATACCTACCTAATTATTTCTGCACTGATAACACCTCTGAAAATTAAAAGCACAAATTCTTTAAATTCAAATTTTCCAACTTTGATAGATATCATTTTCGTTCGATTCCCGGATCCGATTCTCGGCCGATTTCTCAACGGATTTCCAGAAAGCTTACCATTAGGTATTCCGAAAATCTGCTCACAACAGCCATATATAAGCATAGTTGTCAGCTTCATCGACAAGCAAATCGATGAGACTACAGGTCTCTTTGTATCTTTGTATTTTTTTATCATGAGACTTAACAAAATTACCCTTTCTCTAAACCACCAGGTTGCTTAGGTTATAAGTCGTCATTCAATAAGTTCATCGAAAAATTAATTAATTAAATGGAAAATTAATTGTGTGATCACAATGAGTTCAAATAAAGATGGAAGTGAAAAGATTGCTACGCATTCGGTGGTTGTTGAGGGATTACTGGAAGGCGGTCATTTCTAGCGAAAAAAAGCCGTTTCATTGCAAATGATAGAATACAATAAGAAGCATATTAATGCAGCTGGAATTTCTTTGCTATCACTGTAAGAGGTTGAATATGCCCATCTTTTTATGGTTTTTATTTCTGTCAATCGCAAAAATTGCTTTCATTGCCATAAAGTCAACAGCAAACATCTGAATATAACGTTTGGACTTTAAAATGGCTGTACTATTCTCTCGACGCATTAGCCTACTAACTGTGCAGTTCTCTCGACAGTTGCAAAACACAAAGTATGTTTAAGTGATTAGTTAGAGGGCACAAGCCCTTACGGTTTACTGCTATCGTTCCTCCCACCCCTCAACCTGTTCTCAAGAACTTGCTCTTATACGGCAAGATTTTATACCCTGCCGACTTTATTATACTCAAAAATACCCTAAATTTACATAAATCGTCGATTTTCTAAGCTGTAGTCACATGAAATCTATTCCATCGTCCATCACATCACCTTTTTTTCCAACAAACTGACAATGGTTGTGGTCAATTCGGCAATAATTGACCCGCCAGCCAAAATAATAAGGTCATTAGTATATTAACACATTCAGTTAGGGCGGTTAAAAAATAAAGAAAATTGGCAAAAATTGGGTCGATGAAGAGAGTCGAAAAAGAAAGCGCTTTCTTGCCGAACAAAGCAAAATGCGCAAGCATAGCAGATGGGAAAAGATGACGCGTTATTCTTGGACGCTTCTTCTAGTTGTGCTCTTAATTCGCCTCCTGCAATAAAAACAAGCACATCGCTAATGAGTCTTAAAAATTGCAATTATGAAAAAAAACGCAACAAATGGTGCCATTTAACAGCGCAACGTTAAAATTCCCGAGCATCTATCTCGTTTATAAACAGGAAGTAAAGTTTCCACTTGAATTGCTTATATGACTTCGAGCTTTTATTTCCTTAAAGACATGCAAATCAACAAGAATATCGCAACGTTTTCTTGGAGATGCACAAAACGGATCTTCCTTCCATGTTACGCATGCATATTCAAGGTTAAATGTTTCGGTATTCCAACCGTCACATTTGCTGTATCAAATATGCACTGATTGCTGCAAGTTAGACAGCTAAGCAGCACGATTAAAATGCACGACCGATGCGGATAGTGTTCAAGCTTTTAGCGAATGCCACCAACTATCAGAGCTCAATATAGCCTGTCATCATATCGTTATCACTGATAAAAAACACATCAAGAAAAATTTCCTTTGTCTTGTCATTTTCAACGATAAGTATCCAGTGAGGATTTATGCATAAAGAAGACGACTAAAGAGGTGAGGAAGTGTTTATCGCGATTGTCAGCAAAAGTGAAACGCCTTTCATCGAATATTTTTACAATTCTGCCATCAATCATTGATTCTCAGAAATCATTGTAATACATTTCTAATTTGAACGACTGTTTCTAGTGGCTCAATGTAATGGCCTTGTCCAGCAAATGAGACATTCGCTTTTGTCTGTCTTTCCATTTCCCCCTCCTCCCTTCCTCCACGCCTTCCTCCGCCTTATCTTATTACCTAATTTCTGAGCACAAAACAAGTGATTCTATATCAGAGAGAAATTTGGTGATATGACCACAGAAATGGTAAGAGACATCTAAGTGCGATTAAAATGCACGCCTTTTACTGATAAAGCGTTCAAGCTGTTAGCGAACGTTGCCAACGATCAGTGCTCAATATAGCCCTTCATAATATCGTTATTACTGATAAACAAGATATCAAGAAAAGTTTGCTTTCGTTTGCCGTTTTCCAAAGAAATAACACCTTCCGCCTATCAGAAGCAAATCTTCAATTTCAACATCGAAGACCGAAGATTGACAGATATTTTAAAACAATAAAAAATTGTTTAAATTTATTTCTAAACGCTTTTCAGAGTAACGAAAATGTTTCAGCACACCTCATGAAGGAAAGCAGAAATATATGCAGAGTGAATCGAATGTGTCGCTCAACGAAAAGCAAATCGATCAATGAGGATTATACAATCCAAGGCCAATAGAGTTATAATCGATGGCTCTATGCTCATCACAGAATCATTTACATATGCATCACTCTTCGTTTCGTACTCAACGGCGATAATTAGATACAATACAAAGATACAAAGGCGGCTGTAGTTTCATCGATTCCCCATTTCGATGCAGTTGAAAACCATGGTCACACATGGCTGCTGTGAGCAAATTTTTCGAACGCCTAGTGCTCAGCCTTCTGGCGATCCATTGGGAAATCAACCGGTAATCGAACCCGGATCTGTTCGCTTAACATGCGAAGGCTAACGGAGGCAGTTACGCTTTGATAATGATTACTGGATAAAAACTGGAATAAAATAAACTCGATTCGTGTTTCATTTTTCTCTGCTATTTATTAACAAATAATTAATACTTCTCTCTTCTTCTTGTCTCTCTCCCTCCCCCCCTCCCCCCTCCACTTCCCAAAAAAAACTAGACAAAACTACTTACTAAATAAACGAACGCGGTTAGCAACCATGATTGGGGGAGCTTGTAGTGGAAGCAAACAAAATATGCAAGTTTTATAACAGTCTCCTCTTCTCCTCCACCCACTACCCTCCCAAATAAAAAATATGCCTATCTGAACGGTCAGTAGAAATCCGAGCTCCTCAAAGAAGAACAAGTCGTTTTTGCTCCTCATCGATTGTATTGCATTGCCGAGTAATCCTGCATATTCAAATTTCATCATAAGCTTAATAGGGGTGCAACTCGTGCAGAAGACGATCCATCAAGATAACGGCATATTCGATGCGCTTCTTGTAGACAATATAAACATCTACCCTATTTTCATTGCCATAGTTTTTGTCTATCGCTCATAAAGAGATCATTTTTTCCTATAATTATAAACGCAGCCATCAATAAGAATCCAGATGAAATGCACTTTTGCAATAATCTTATAGGCTAAATTATAATATTAGGTTAATCAAATAGTCGAATAATCGCGATTTACAATCATAAAGAAGACGCAATAAATAATTGCAATAAATATTGAAAATGGTACAATAATACTCTTCTTAATATAGAAGCCGGAAAGGAATACATTTACTTCGATGAATTGTTAGACGATATTGAATGCTACGAATATATTCCACTGCAGCTATATGAGTAATCCTTCAGAAATGATTGCTTTTGGCTAGCTCTAATACCGAATAATATGTGGCACTGAATTGTAAAATCCTACCGATGCATTTAGTTCAAAGCAATAATGAGAAATCCTGTATTTAAAATTCTTTTAAGCGAGCAAGTTTGGGCTCTACGTTGATAGTGGTTTGTAACAGCGCTCCGATTAGACTCCTTGACTCTGTCCTACCGAACCACCGCGACCTGATTAGAAAATCTGAACTCTGGTCTCAAGTGGAACAACGATGAATCGTCAGTATTCGACGGGTAGGAGATGAGCCTAAGCCATACTTTCACGCTACATTAGAACTTCGTCTAAACGAAAGTGAAAACGATATGCAGAGACATTTATTCGTAATGAACGCTTTGTTGATTAAAGTTAAGTAAAATAAACGAGCAAAAACAATAATGCCATAGAGAGCAAACATCCTCAAAAGCACAGTATGAAACAACCTAAGCAATCACAAATCGTTGTTGCTTTAAACTGCTGAAGCGACGTATATCATTGGGAAAATGATCGGCAAATGATCTGAGTGGTCAATTCAACGATCACAATCGACCCCTGATCTGAGCATAGGTACGGTTTGATCCAATGCAAATCATTTATTGAGGATTCAGATGATTAATTGATAAACAGCTAACATATTCCTACAGAGATCGTTCCAATGAAGTAATATCATGAAACCATTGATCGTCATATTTGTAAAGAGGCGATAGAAGCGGTGTTCGATGTGTGTGCAGCTAATACTATAGAAACCACTAAGCTTTAGCAGCACGATAGATAATCTGTGTGTTCTCAAAGAAAGGCACGCATCGATAGCAAGCGAAAAACCACGTATTGCTATCATGCGTTAAGCACGACAGAAAAAAAAAGAGCATAATCATTCTATTGATCGCAGCATTAATAAAACACACCCGCATTTCCTTTTGATTCTCTTACACCTTTATTTCATCAACCTCATCTAATTTTTGAAGTCAACTTTTCAAGTATCGAATTTTCTTTAAGCGTCCACCTTAACCACCTTAATTGGAGAATCTCGAGTTGGAAAGCTTAGAGAGAAATTGAGCTTAGACGCTGTGGGCGGTATTGTGAAATTCTAAATTCTGCTTCACAACCTACTCCAATTCACAAAAGAGAAATTTTATGTATAGCATGATTTTTAGATTACTATTTGATATTTCATTCTTGTACTTTACTTACGGAATCACCCATAAATATTAATAACAAATAGGCTTAAACGTTGAAATTTCTGCACATTATATCAAATAATGAAAGCTAAAGCTGCAAAACAAATCTTCAAATTGTGCAAACAGATCAGAAAATTTTCTCACGAAGAGCATTTCTCTTGAGAAAATTTTCCCATTGTTAGCATACTCTCATCTAGCAATATGCTTGAGTTTAACAAAAGATCGACTGTGAAATGCAATTTATTTAATTGTAAATATTCCACTCATCATTACAGCAGTGAAGAGTTTGCGATCGACTAGCAAAGCGATCCTTCAAATACTTCTCGTCGCACTTTTCCGTTTCCGATTAAGAAAACAGAGTTGAAGTTTTCAATCTCTCTTTTTTTTTTAAAGGGATCATCATTTAGAAAAGAACAAAACAGTTCCCTCTAATTTCTCCTGAAGGTCCCTCTGCAAAACATCCCAAAAAATAAACAAATCAACGATGAGATTAATATAGGAAACAATAATATTAACAATGCCAATATCATAACAATTAATGTACAATGAACAATGCCAATATTATAACAATTAATGTACAAGGCAATTTAATAGCTTCACAGAATAGTGCGAAGAAATGGATGCGCAAATTTGCCATATTTAATGTTTTCTGATAGCCAACAGCCTCCCACAAAATTTTCAGTAAAACAAAAATGCTGAAACGATGGAAGTTTGATTTAGGGCAGACCTTAAGCTTTTGGCAGTCGCTGCCTCAAAGTATTGCTCACTGCCATCACTATCTCAATCATCACTACTCGATGATTGAAAGTGAAAGCCTAAATCTAGTGAAGCTCTAAGAGAGTCAACGGCTTGAAAATGATGATTTGAGAGATTCTAACTGGAAAACTTAATTCAAAATTTACGAACTTTCTATCAACTTATGAGATTCAGCTTTATGAAACTAGAATATTTGTACAGCTCTAAAGCTAGAAACCTGAACACGCTAGCTATACAAATAATGAGTGAACAAATAGCATAAGACCTTGCCTTTTTGACGAAAGAACTCGTGCATGAGCATATATGCGTTCGCTTGATGTCAGTGAGCCACAAAATATTTAAATTGCTGGACTATAAAATGAGAAAACTACGACAAAAATAATTCTCTACATTGCAAAATGTTAATTTTCCGCTAATGTAACTTCACAATTAAACGAGGATCAACCAAAATCATCCAACGATCATCACCTTGATGTGACCTCAGTTGCAACGAAGAGGATGAGAGAGTAGAAGGAGATTCTCATAGAGTTCATTAGTAAAGATGAACGATATTTTAACAATCTCTTGTCACTGATAGTCACTAGAAAATTGATGAGTGCGCTACGAAATGGCGTTTAGCACTCCCGCATATCGAATTTCATCCCCGTAGTTTCATAGGAGTCGTAATAGGTGATTATCTGATCAATGGTGATGCCATATATTTCTCTGCCTAGACATTATGACGCCAAAGTGCACATTCTGGATTGATGCATCAACAAGGAAAAAGAATGGATCAGTGCTGAATCAACCTGAAGAAATAGAAAAAAAATCGAAAATATTGGTGCAAAGGAAAAAGAAATCTAAAAAAAAATGCAGGCATCTATAAAGAAAAAGGCATTCATAGAAATATAGCAGGAAATAGCCAATGTAGACAAATTTCAATGCACAGGTAAACACAGGTAAACTACAATGGTTCGTTTCATTGTCTATAGCTGCCGAACATAACGAGGGATCTCTTTGAAATTCAAATACCTCAACCATATTTAGTCTTTACTGATGGGATTTCCCCAACCTGGAATCAGTATTAAATCTTTATTAATTTATGCAAATCACTCGCTTAGTATTGGTTTTATCCATACAGAGAAAAGCTTGTTGTGAATAGTCCCCTATCTGTTAGTTTTCTTTAGTTTCCTTATTTTAGTTTATTACTTAGCCGTTCGGTGTCGTTGGGCGGTTGCTGTGCGGTTGTGTTTCCTTCCGCTCAGC
>JAARMF010001471.1:0-33682 GCA_022844705.1 Toxascaris leonina
ATCTTTTTATGCTTACTTTGCGATTATTTTGTCGTTTCAACCAGTGGTCATATTCTTCTACCCCACGGTTCGCACAGCTTTGGTTTATTCTGCTTATCAATAAAGAAGTCTGTGCTCTTTGCACGTCAAGAACTCCAGGTACCAAAAGTATAGTATGTACTGTACTTTTTGGGCCAAAATACGCGGTACGATACCGTACCAAATCCAGACCGCCACGTACAGTACAAGTACGATAAGCTTTTTCAAGGGGTGGTACAAGTACAATACAGCACCACCTTTCGAGGTGAAGTACAAGTACAGCGTTGTACCAAAAATTTTGGGACGACTGCATCACCGCTTATAAGTAATCTACTTATGAAGTATGGATGCCTAAATGATAAATCAACAATCTTGAAGAAGCCGCCACTTACTACAGCGATCTAGCATCTACGATAAGTAAAAAGGTTAAAAAAGTATAAATTTGTTTTCACTGAGAAGAGAAAACAGCAAAGCATGGATGAAGCAGCTGAATCCTAATTACCGCATTGACGGCCTCACAAAAAATACCAAAAATCAGTCATCTTTCAGTTTTGCCGGTACGCTCCTATTAACCATCCTCTCCCCGCTCCCTCCCCCGCACCCTTTTTACCTCTAATCAGCGAAAAAATTTCAGCCACCGCATGGCCATCTTTATAAGAATCTCTCATGGCAATAATATAACGACACGCATTAATCGTTCTGAAAATCTCAAACGTTTTTTCGTCGTTCTATCAAAGAAATCATTATTTCGTCTATGGATTGAACACAAAAACTACTTGGCCGAATACAAAAAGCACAGCACACCTTCACTGGAACCTAATATGCAGCAAAATCAGTGGCCAGTATCGAATCATGCCACAGTCAGTTACATTCTCCTAAGATTCTTGATTCGAAGAAAACGGCTGCTGGGGAGGATTCATAGAAACAGTAAAAAAGGAACTAGGCGACTGGTGGATTTTTCTTGCAGTGTTACAAGGGTGGGATTTCTCTGAGCTAATACAACATCCTCAAAACAGCGGAGCATATCAATGCAGCGGAAACAATCAAACGACATCCGTCGCAATCACGGTCCCCAAGTTTAGCTCAGTCAGCATCTGAGAGGCGTGGAGCGGGTCAAATCTACGTAAATAAACAAGTCAGCGAACCGACTGAACCCCAAACCTATATTTAGCTGACAACGTCCGCATAACGAGGTCGACCGATGCTGTCTTGCCCGTCCCCGGTGGGCCAGAAATATACATGGACATCGAACATGACGACTTGATGCATTTCTCCACTTGCGACTCTATGGCGGCGACCTCATCCTCGCGTCCTAGCATCACCTCAACAGCCTCCTCCGATGTGCCTTCAAAACAACGCTCTATTATTTTATCTCCTCACGAGAATATGAACCAGTTACGTAACATGCATTCATATACACAAAGCGAAGCACATTGTCCGCCTGATTAAAGAACGTCCCAGCCTGTTTTTTGGTTAAATAGCAAAAATAAAGCACAAAAGGCATCCTTCCCCGACAAATATTGGTGAGCTAAACAGAAATTCCTCTTATCACCTCAACACAGTATCCTTCGCTTGCTTCCAATCTCAACCACTCATCAACTCGCATCCTCGGCGCTCCTTTTCTCGCCTCACCTTTCCCATCTCAAGAAATCACCTGCTAATCAAGACCACTTTTTGAAGTACTTCATAACAATACTTTACTTGAGGAGGTAGCCGACTGATCATCGTCAGATGTCCGAGGTGACTTCGTTATCGGTTCTTCAACGCCTCTTGATCTCTCATCAACTCGTATCCTCGGGGCGCGTTTTGTCGCCTCATCTTTCCCAATATCCCCAGCAGTCATTTTAGGCTGTTGCAAACTCGAATTTCGTGTCCGCATCGCCACCCTTCCCTGTGATCTAAATTGGAATAGATAAGAAGGCAAATGTGAAGGTGTCGTAGATATTCGTTTGTGCACAATCGTTCATTGCGAAGTGAATGCGTCAACAAGATAAACAACAGAAGCTGTGATGAAAGCGACAAATCAGTGTTATAAACACAACACTTCTAACTACTCATAAACCACAAGTAAAAATCAACTAAAAAACGTCACTTTGATACCACTGAGATTCCGTAGCAAATTTGACCCCTGAAATCAGGCTTCCCAGCAAACTCAGTAAATCCTTCGGGAAGTGAAATATCGCAAACTTGTTCCAATTTTTTTGCAAAGATCAATGCAGTAGTTTCAAACAGTACAATCTCTTTTCCAGAAAACGGGATTACCAAATACGTCCTGTGGACCGAATGAGCAACGGAATAAGTAAAGCAAGCAAATAGATGAGCACTCTGCAACTAGCCAGTCTTTTCAAATAGTTCGCAAGGTCAGTCGTCATAATCGAACATCAACAATCCGTGTTGCAATATTTCCAATACTTCAACTACTCGACGAGCACAACGGGAAAACACGTCATTCAATTCAATAAAAATTATGCAGTGAAGAATCGTAAACGGTGAAAACATCACCTGCAACCTAACAACACCTTTAGTATCAAAGTTCGTGATACAATACGAACTTCGTTGTTTCACATACAACGAGCGACATCGAAAAAACGCATGCCGCATAAAGTTTCTCTCCGAATCGCCTACCAATCTGAACGTCATGTAACCGTCCCAGCTTCTGGTGGTAAATACTCGACTCGCTTTTTATTCATAAGCATTCTCTAGCTTCCGGTTGAACAACTTGGCAGTGGCCGGCACTTTCTCAACACGCGTCAACACGGAAGGTGCTAAAAATATGAAGCCGTTTGATGTTAAATGAGGCGAGTGCTTCTTGTAGTCAGCGAATTAGAATGTGCATTCGTCTTTCTTTCGAGAGTGCTCTTTTCCAAAGATTTCGCATCATATAAACTAGCTCAATAACATACCTAGTACTGTGAACAGAATTTTAGCACATCGCACATAAACGCATATATTCAGCGGATGAGCCGATGAGGCAGGATATACTAAGGGTCGATGGGGTTCGGCTAACTACCAAATACGCACTGAATAAATGTGCTGTCAAGCAAACATTTGCAACTACAGCACTAGACGTGTTATCGAGAATAGGCTTGCTGCTATAGCAAAAGCTTTGTATAAGTGACAGGTTTGCAAATATCTCCTAGCAGTGTCAACGAAATGATCCAAGATAAGGCAAACGTAGATTTCATAGCGCATTAAAAAGCTGATACGATCTCACCAAGATGCCACCGTTGAAAATAAAACAGATCCTAAATAATACAAACATTGCCCAAAATGAGACTGCGCATGGAATGCGGAAGCAAACCGAAATGACAATCAACGATGTCTAAATGCGATAAGCGCAGTACCGACGCTCATCTACAACGTCGGCCGAAAATTCTTTCCTTTTTGGCAACATCTCAGAGCACTCAAGAGTTGCATGTATCATTTTCTGAAAATTTCCCAAATCAAACTAGGTATTCGCGCATCTCCAAAAAGTCCAAGAATGCCTCAAGCAGAAGTATCCCACAACAACCATGATGAACAGATGTGCGATGATCGTTGTGAATCTTCGGATAAACAATCGTGTCAAAGGCAAACAGGAACTATCAAATTGCTTCTTGCAGTACGATAACAAACAGCGCATACGCGCTCTGTTCAGCTGCTCCTCCTCTCGTAAGTCCTTCCCAAAAGACAAACAGAAAAGAATCACTACAACCACTTCAATCCAAACACTCACCTGAACTTCCGTGCACAAAATCTTCAACCTACTAAAATCTTCATTATAATCTTATCCCTGTTTCTTTCAAATGTACGTTCCCATGCCAGTAGATACCAAACAAAGAGACTATAACCCTTGCGCACCCGTTTTGAAAAAAAATTCTACGGCCATACAGACACAGCATGCAGCTATTCGACCTCGAGACATTAGTTATCGTTACTTCTATGGAATAAGCGCTCGTTCTGATTCTATATTCTGGATTTTCAATGATCACTAAAGCGAAACACTATACAAACGTTGAAATAGAATGAACTTCATCAACTGCTCGCGGGTGAATGAGTTGCAGGGAAGACTTGAGTGATGAACAAGTGCTTACCCCCCATCTTAGTCTTTAAATGATGAATGTGAGATGAACTCAGATGCAGGAAAGCGCATTACCTCTTTAAAATATCTTAAAGTGGAGTTGCAAGATGTCCTCAGGTGGAACTACAAGCGGAACTGTTGAAATATACCCCTAAATGGGTCTCTTCCCACATGCACTAATCGTATACGTCTCTGTTCACTCGCTCAGTCAAAAGTACGCATCGCCCGTATGCAGAGTGAAAGCACTGTGTACTAGTTCAACAACAGCGCACGAAAGCAGCGTTTTCATCAATCAAACAACATCCCTACCTTTTCGAACGAACTTTTATCGATCGCAAATGACCTGTAACCAAGGCAACGCCCATTCATGACAAATCGCTGCCCACAAAACACAAACATCCACCATCCCCCCCCCCCCCCCCTGTTCGGTGTACCGGATCAAATCCACCGTACAATGAATGGTTCCCCCTCGACCCTTATAAGCAATCCACTTGCATCGCTTATGTGAAATGCTAGCATCAAGTTGCGACAGTGCATTGCATCGAGATACCATTCAACAAACATACGAGCAGCGAGTGCACGAAATGCGATGAAGTGAGGCGAGCAAACGATGGAAAAAGAGAAAAACGACGAGAGACGAACGAACGCCCGAAAGCAGGCGGGAAACGATGGGCACCGAGCCAACGCGAAAACGAAGAGAGTATCGATCGCAGTTAGCGAGAGAGAGAGCGGGCGGTTGTCGCCGGCCGGATAAGCGGCAAGTTGCTGCAAGTTGTCGAAGCGAGAAGGAGGAGAAGGAAGAGGCGTTTGGAGGTGATGGAGGATAGCGACGAGGATGAGTCGACGCTAATTTGCAGCGTACCCGAGCATCCGCAAACGCAACCTGTCTCTATGCCACTAATCGACTCTGATTCGTAAGTTTCTTTCATTCTGCCATCCATCTTTCCTGCGCTATCCATCCATTCACTTGCTTTCTAAAACACCTCCAACGATTGTTTCGTCTCATTGCACCCATCTTAAAACAATTTGCAACGGAAGTCGGCTAGAAGCTTGTAAAATTATACCCCGAATGCGTAGACACGCTTCGTTTCAACCACCACTGCTCGAACTATTTCTATAATACGTTCATAATATACAGTTGATACAAACCTAAGCTGATGAAATCATTACCACACCTGGTGAATATTTTGCAATAACGCCTAACACCCACCATCGTCTTTAAAAGAACGAGAGGTTTTGCAATTTCCCACCGTATATTATTTTATGCAATCGCTTTGCAACACCAAGAAGGTGGTATTTCGCGTGCCATATTCAATGAACACTGTTTTCGGTGTCCTACCTTTACCTGCTCTTTCGATCACCAAAAGATCGAATCAAAACAGATTCAGACGATGAAAATGTGGTACTATTGAATGGTGAATTGCAGGATACACCTCTTGCGTCATCTGCCTCCTCTTAGCGACGAAATGCGCTTCCGATGTCCAGCGCTACCACTCAGGACTCGTTCAACGCCAGAATTCGCGCTAGTTTTGGACTTGGTTCGTTCTCTCTCAATATTCTTGCACATTGAGCATTAAATACAGAAGCACTTATGCTTCAGCCACCATATCGTTTCGAATGAGGCCCCTTTCCAGTTCCTGTAAAGCACAGTCCCCCGTAACGTTGAATTTTGTCGCAAAAGTTGAGTTCCCGAAACGTGTTTTGTAACGGTTTGTATTTATAATAACGGTTTTTTGTAACGGTTTATATATATATATATATATATATATATATATATATATATATATATATNNNTAATGTCTTTACTACCCAAACAACCCAGTTCGAGGTAATCTATTCAGTTTATTCTTGTTCCTTTGCAGGATGAAACACTGGTACACTGCAGCCTGACTGAACTCCCTGATGCATCACTTACCTTTCCAGTTCATTTCCAGGACAACACTTATCAGGTAACTATCATTATACACTCACCTTTCAGATGCTACCATCAATCAAGGTAAGTTCATTTGAGACATTTTAGCACCTTTCCCTCATCAAACGGAGCGCTAACTTTCAAAAAGCCTGTCCTAAATACTGCTTTCAGTCTTCACCTCTTATTACAAACTTTTCAAAACCTTCGTCAAGTTGCAGTTTACTAAACGCAGGTGTAGCAAGTTGCAGTAAACACATTTCAGGTTTACATTTGGATGCTTCTCACCTTTACAATATTACAGGTTTATGTCCGGGTGCGACCTCACCTTCACGAGTTTCTTGAAAGACTATCACAGTCGTTCGAGATCATACTCTTCACAGCAAGTAAACGCGTCTATGCAGACAAACTGCTGGTCGGTCATTTACTTTAATGCACACCTCAAATATGTGGTGGTGTATGCGCACATGCACCTATTGTAAACAATATTCACTATGCAGATGAATCTCCAAAATGTGCACATCTTTAACTTTCTCCTATGCCTCGTACCGCAAATAAAACGTGGCGTCGACGCTCAAATAAAATTTCGCTATAAAACCACGAAATTTTCAAAATGCTAATTTGATGGAAGTGTTTTGACTTAAGGTTTGACAGACTGATTGTTGCAAAAATAATGGATCAAATCAAAAACAAATAGCAGAATAGGGGTTCCTCATACCAAAAAACATCTTGAGTATAAACAGCGGTTATAGATTCACCACAATACTTCACCGGTAAAGCCGAATATACTTCGTGCAAAGGAATCATGTGCTAATCGGTCGATGCCTTTCCGAGCAATAAACTCTCTAACGATGAACGCAAAACGAGATTTGAATACTTGCAGAATCTACTCGATCCAGGAAAACGCCTTATCCGACATCGGCTTTTCCGAGAACATTGCGTATTCGTCTATGGCAACTACATAAAGGATCTAACCATTCTTGGAAGAGATCTATCGAAGACTATCATCATTGATAATTCACTACAGTCATTCGCTTATCAAATTGATAATGGTATCCCGATCGAGAGCTGGTTCTTTGAACAGGACGACCAGGAACTTCTCAAGCTCATTCCTTTCCTTGAAAACATTACTAATCAGGTACAACATAACACAATATTTACTCTTTCCCCTTCTTTCCCCCAACACCCCGCTCCACTTGACCATGCCTTATATATCCCTGTTTGTAAGTGGCGCTGAAACAGTACTACTAAAAAGGTTTCAGCTCGATAACGCTCTCTAAACTACTTTAGCATTGGTAGGCTTTCCACGTATCACCCCCAACTGAGTCCATACAAAAATTTCGAAACTTTACATTGAAAACAAAAGCCTTCGAAAAAATTTGCCTCCTGTACTCGGCTTTCAAGCACTAACTTAAAGCTGGACGACATGCACTGCGGCCCTTTCTCCCTCACCGCTTCTAATAAAAAATCTGCTGAAAGATGAAATCCGAACGTTTCCCTTGCAAATACTTCCACTCTCCTATTCGTCAGCTTAACTTCTCCAGAGGCCTTCAACAGTTTTTAGTAACGAGAGACCTTAACCGTACAATACGGTGCAAGCATCTTCAAACTTCACTTCCCCTCACCTCCCCACAACCCATCTTCTGAAACTTTCTCACCTTTTTCTCTTTCACCTCCAACAAAATGATTGCATCTAAGCTCGTTTTAATCCCCGTAAATAAATTTCAGAAGAGCGACGTGAGGACCATTCTTCGAGCAAGGTATCGGATTCGTGAACTCCTCCCGCCGTTGCCTCACTGTGATATGGTGTAAAGAGTGCGCTTCTGAACGCATGTCAAATGTACATAACAGTCATCTATTAATCGCATAGAGCTGCAAATGCTTATAATAAAAGTCAACTTCGCCAACTATTTTCCCGCAATAATTAACTATCCACTAATTTTAACTCATCGAGTAAAACGTTCAGAATTCAGATGTCTTCACGTATCACCGAATAACGACTTATCGACGATACTAAGTGGGTAGGAACTTTGAACATCTCGACGATCTAACAACCATAGTCGAATTATTTCACCTACTTTTTTTTACCGAATCCATCAAAGTTAAAATACTCGACGAGATCAGAAGCCAACCCCAAACTTGACTATTTGCCGATAACGACGAAAGATAAATATACGGCAAAAGTTTTGACATTTAAGGACCTTCAGAGAGCTTTGTTCGTGAACTGGAGAAAGGCTGTTTTCTTCGGAAATTCAGCAAGACATTTAACAGTTCATAACGTTTCAAGAGTGCGAAGGAAATCAACATTCGAGTTTTGTGATAGATGAGGATGGCTGACAGGACCAGGTCCTTACCTAACAAAAATGAGGAGGCGTTGCTGAGATGGAAGGAGTAATGTCCGTTTCACAAGGTACAAGGTTTACTGGCGTTACACAATACCCTTGGTGCCATATGGGAAGCCTCACAGAGGGGGGCTCATGTACTTCCAGAAGTATAAGCACTAGAATGCAAAGTTGCTCCAGTAACGCAAAAATGGCATGCAACATCATCTTCCTTAAAAGTACAAAACGTACTAAATTCGCCCCGTCTTTCTAATTTCCACCTCTCTCTCTCTCTCCCCCCCCCCCCTCCCTAACTGCTTTCAATCCCATTCTTCTCAAATCACTGCCAAACTTTTAACCCAAGAACAATGCAACTCAATTATTCTTAAGAAGCAACAATAAAGGCCTAATAAGGAACAGGCAGCGCGAAGCACTTTCATAGGTCGTGAATGGAAGTTAGAACCAAGATCGCAAATACGAGGTGGGTCATTGAAGCGGCAAATTCGCTGAAACTATGAAGCGCAAAATTGATGCGCGTTCATATTTACGAGGGGCTGTTTGTAAAGTCCTAGTAATTGGAACAGGTGACTACGACGTAAAAAACCGAAGAACATCATCGAAGCATATATATAGTATATGTACATATATCGAAGCATAAGCATATATATATATATATATATATATATATATATATATATATAATGTATAAATATGTTTACGTACATATACTTATAAACATTTGTATTCTGGAAAGTCGAGATTTTGCTCGAGGTTGGCATAAAATACAATCAAATACTCCACTACTCGCATCAAAGAGAGTGAAGGAGTGGAATCACACAAGGGATGGGATAACGATATCCCTTTTTCAGCCAAAGAACCAAGCTGATTGCGCAAACAATGTTCTACTGTAACACAAATCATTGCGTTGCAAGTATTAATCACTAGTACTAGCTGCTCCATTAGCACCGTATTAAAATGAATAAAGGCATAAAGCACTAACCTCTGTGGGAGAGTCTGAATCGCTGAATTCAGAAGAGACGTTGCACCCCTGAAAATTGTATTGCTGAATCAGCGTTCAACATCTTCATCCTCCCCCCCCCCCCCCGCTCCTCTCCCCTCTCCTTTCCAAAAAAAAAACAATTATTGAGGCGACGCAAAAACAAATGCAATAACACCGCAAGAGTGACGAAACGTTGTAACGAAACATCCAGAAATATAACAAAACGTGCTATCCACTTGAAACTGAATGTGCAGCACATACGGACACTTCAGCAGATAAAGTGAACGCGGCAGTCTGCTTCCTCCGCTCTTCAGCTTCAGTGAAACGGACACAGCCTATGCGAACGAACAAAGCGACGCTATGATGCACGGCGTCCGGCGTCTGTCAACGTTACGTGTGTGGTCTGACCTTGATATTGCACAGAAAACCTTCCGAGTCAGCGTATTAGCAAGTGCGAACGAGACCGATCGCTGAGGTTGATTTGTTAAAACAAAAGCAACCTGAATGTCCTTCAGATAATTTGGAGGACACCTCAAATATGCCACTTCTGTCATCTCGACGCTCGTACATCAATCTTTCGGTCACACTGAAGGGTTTCAGAATTTTCACACTTCTAATGGGCTTTATCCAACATTCATACTAAAATTTAGCAGCAACCCAAACAATTTCCTAACTTTGTCGCTCAGTTCCCTCAAGTAGTTCACCTCAGGGAGTTTCAATATAGGGGGAACACCTGCTATGAAATGAACTTTCGAAGTTGAGATCCCGAATGCCCAGGTATTTGTTATTAGAATAGACGTGGCGTATGCCAAGAGAAAAAATGATTCACTCGAGCTAAGCAGCGGGAATCGCACTCGAGAGCTCGAACTCATCTTATTGAACTACAGCTCTTGCGCTAGAGTATCAACCTTCCCGCATCAGTACTCGTTTCGTTTCATCATTCCCTAACTGAAATAAGAATTTCTATCAAATAATTAAAAAAGCATGAAATTTTTTAATAACAGGTCATTCTGTCGTCTAACAACAAATAAGCGAGGGATTTCACTTTCGAATACTCACACGATTCATGCAATACAGCAGTAACAAGACAACACACTAGCAGTACATCTTTAGCAAACAATAGTCTCAATGGGGGTTACCGAAACATTTTTGAATGAAGCGCACAAACTCTAGAATTAGGCCCAAATAAACAATTTGCAAGATCTACACCCCTCCCACCATTGCCTCACAACCGTCTACCCGAAACGCCCACTAAAACACCCCAAGAGACCAACCGCATACTGCACGGGCCACCTCACCTGCCACCGTTGAAGCGCCACTCGCCGCTACCATTCGAATCAACTACCTCAATATGTTGCAGCATAATATTGGTGTCCTGACACGCATCCTTTGGAAGGAATCACCGAAATCCCAGCGTTGAGCCTATTGTTGAGTGATCTGCCAGTACCGACCATCAAAGTAATTGGCAAATTTTGATGTTTTGCTCATCAATGGTTGCCCGGTCGCTATACAATCGGCTTTTCTGAGACAGACAGCACTTGGGGTCTGTTAGCCAAGCAAATAGTTCACCGGTCGGCGTCCCTATCGAGATCTGTGTGAGGGTGTTCAACCTATACTGCCTACATCAGCAACCTGTTTGCCGGAACATGATTCAAACTCACTCAGCACCTGCACCTCTTACCCCCTCCGAAACTGCATTTTACTCAAACTAATGTTTTCAGGAATCACTGCCATCTAGAACACGTCGCAAACCAGCCGGCGTCCTCCCGGTACTGAGTGGTGTATCACTTGAAATTCTAGCGGCTTGGCCGTCCAAACTTTCAGACTTCCGTTAAGATCAGTTTCAAAAATCTGCCCGCAGCCAAACTTCCGACCAAAACTTTCGTGGCTTCATGGATGCATTCGGCCGGCAACAACCGAAGATTGGGCGACAGGATTTTGAAAGTTCGGCTGACAGGATTGCACTAAAAGTCCTTAGGGGTTGTCTTATCCGACTTCTTGGAATCGCGTCGACGCGTTTAACAACGTCACTTAGCAGTGCAGACTGCATTCCAAAAATTCTGCCATGCGGTTTCGGAAACGAGCGTGTTATATTACTTAGGAAGCGCTGCAAGCATTATAACTGGTGACGTAACTAATGGAAGAAGGTGTGATGGTGGCCTAATTAGCGGGGGAGGGGGAGGGACCTGGCAGGCTCGTTAGTGGGGAGGGGGATACAGGAGGGAGAAGCGTAGAAGATTAAGAGCTTCTATGGAGTTTTGGTTATCCGCTGAAATTGTCGAGGAAGAGCGACGGCCGAAGGATGGTTACAAGAGAGGAAAAAGTTTGGTCTTGAGTAATTCACCGAACGAAAGGAAGGGGAATTATGCAGTCGAAGGCCCTCTCGTTTCCAGTTTATGATTGGGTTTCCTTTTCTTTTCTTATAGTTAATGTTTTGTTCAGTTAGGAATCGCGCAGAGCGGAAATACATGAAAGCCCCGTGAGGATTCTATGCAATCATTACTGCCAAGGAGATGCTGATTTTTGTCTGATCATTGCTGCGCTAAAAAAACTGCCCGTCGCTGGAAGCAACTTCCAACTCATCACATCATCCTTTCACCCGAACAGTTTTCCCCGACAGGTAAATGAATGCCGAAATCTTCCGTTCTCGAACCTTTCCAAAAACTTTTCGAGCAGGACCATGGGAACAAAGGATAGAAAAGAAACATGGAAACGCTTCATGACTAGGAAGCTACTGTACTAAGTGAACTTCCGCTCCTCCTTCTCCTCCTCTTTATTTCAGGCACGTAGTTGGGGATATGAACCTTTCCGACATTTTCATAGGAGCGTCTTTGGTCTAGGGGTCTGCAAAACGAAGTTCGAAGATTGGGCTTCGCTTTATCCACACTCCTCTGATTCGTATGAGCGGTAGTTTTATACCTTCAATAGGTGACAGCAGTTATTTTGGAAGTAGTAAACTTTAGTGGTTTCTTTTAGTCTTGCTGTCTTTCATCCCTTTGATTTCTTCCTCAGCTCTTACCACGAGAAACTGTGGCTACGACTGTGACTGACAAGCTTGCGCAGTAAATGGAACTAGACAATCTAAGAAAGTAAGCAAATTGAAGTAAAGCAAATAGGCAAGCAACAGTGCTGGAAAGCTTTGAGACAAGGAACGAGTCCTGAAAGTCCATTCAGTTAAAGTGTGCAAAATTTTTGCTTACGATTACCTGTCAGGAATGCAAGATTCCTTATATGCAGCACTATCAACTAATACTCTGAAGTTTATAAGCGATCGAACGCGCAACTAGTTCGAGCATAAATGACAGATAATCAATGATACTCATACTCATCAACGCCGCAACCTATCGTTTGGCAACGTGTACCCACAAGCAGTCGCCTACAGATTCACATTCCTCAGTATGGTTGACCACTTTTCGCTTCACTTCATCACCCCTCGTCCACCGCTCTGAAAAAATTCGTCCCAAAAGCTCATATACCGTTGCAATGAAAGTATGGTTTATTACCATAAGACATATGTCAGTATTATTCCTCGTATACGGAAGTGCTTCATTTAACCTAGCAAAGACTGTTGTTGGTTGCCTTTAACCCAAGAATACCAAGCTTTTTCATCGATCAAACTTTGCAGCTCTCTTTGTTCATCAGCTCGCGCTTAACCCCACCAGCCAATTAAGAAGAACATCTCTATTTACGACAAAGAAAGCATGGCACCACCTGTCCAATAAAATAACTATACACTGGAGCTATAATATATACTTAGGTATAAACATTGCACATAACGATGCATTTAGAAACCCATAGAGGTTGATGAAGGCAAACACCAGAGATCATAAATGACATAGATTTACGAATGCAAAATCGACATTTGATAATAAATTATAACCGGCAGGCAGCAGATATTGTCGGTAGATCGCATTGCTGCAGGCGTTGCTTGAAGCACGACAAATTACTTGCCATAACTATGTCATATGGCAAAGAGATCCAGATAGGAACAACACGAAAAGCAAAAGAATTGAGCACATCAGTTCGATTCGTTGTTTTCTTTCAATTTGCAGAGGGTGAGGCCTTGAGCGCAATGTTATCTTTGTAAAAGAGANTATTCAATAGTATATGGGCTTCGAGAAGTTACTGTTCATCAGCTAATATTCAACCGCAAAACCTCTTCACTATTCCTTCACACAGCAGTCTATCACTTTCCGGCCAACTCCACAGGCAATCCTCAGCTCCCACTTAACATCAACACCGACAACTGACATCTCAACCGATCGTGTACCATGTCGTAAAACCGCAAAACATTGCCTATACTCGAAATCGACTTTCCAAACTCAGAAATACTCGGCCACCGAATCCATCCGAAACTCCCGTCCCAATGCAGCCTTCCCAGCAATTCACACCTAACTTCAAACCAAAAAAACCGACTGGTTCAAAATCCCACCGGTTCGATTTAGTCGGATTTTCAAAATTCTGCGAAATGGTTGGAAAGTAATTGGTTTTCAACGTCCGACATTTGAACCGATAGAACTTCACGAGGCGTCGGAATGCCGGCAGCTAGTTCCGTACGGTTTAAAGCCGTTTCGGGACCCCCAATTTCAAACTAGCGCATAAACATGCTTCGGACAAATGATTGGGCTTTGGCGTCCCGTGTGGTTACAATTCCATGAAAGGATGTGCTGGAAACACTGTGCAGGGTGCTGGATGGGATTTTGCTTCATGCAATGAAAGGACGAGGTCGTTCCATGCAGTCCATTCCACCAATCTGTAGAGTGGGAGGTCAACTGTTGGTGGGCGCATTTTTGTTCGACAGTTAGTGACCATAGGTCAAGCGACCACAAGAGACCGTTGGCCACTTCTTTGCACGTCGTAGAAAATTCCAGCTTTTACCGATGCATTTTTCGATTATTCATGTATTGATTGTTGATATTCGTTTGTTGATATTAAATCCATGAATGCTTTCCTTTCCTTAGTGTTATTCGCGTGCTCTTTTTGACGTTCACCGCAACTGTTCCACATCTAGAGCACTTTTTTTTCGTAGAAATAAGCAGACGTTATTATTTCACGCATCGAAAAATAGCAGTGATTAGAATGAACTTTCAAAAATAAGCAAACAAACTTGAGGATATGTTTGTTTTCAGTCCAAATTCTCCAGCACCTTATATTCTTTGAAAAACGCGCAATTGCCCAGTCGCAGGCACGTTGAATAAGGTGGGAGTCAGTTGGTGAAGAAATATGTTGCTGTTTGTCGTTCACCGAAAATCGCCACCATGACATTTATAAGTTGTGGGGTAATGTAACGACATACTTAGGCAGATAAGGAACAACTGTTATATTACACAAAGTGTGTTATATTACACGGAGTGGAAAGTGTAACATATTTACTAGTTTTACATTTCTTCGAGCTATTGAGCACTGCATTTCCATGGTTTATTTTCACCACTCCATAATTTCTCGGTCGTGTGGTGGAGATGAATATATATGCTTGGCGTTCTCTGTTGAAAAATAATAGTGGCTTCTCATTTCCGTTTATTTCAACACCCTCTTAGCAAGTATAAAAGTCTGTCAATTTGTTGGTTTTGTGATGGTACGCATTACAGTTAGTGCATTTTTCTATATAATGCACATAGTAATAGAAATATTACACCGTAGAGCAGTTTTATAGTACGCCCATTGTTAGACATTTGGGGTGGGGAGAGGGAGGGAGGGGGAGGGGGGAGGGGAAGGGGACAGTTGCACATTGATGCTCGTCTGTTGAATTGTGATTGATATGAGGCATGGTTCAAGCTATAGCGCGGTATAAACTTAATTTAAAAAGGCAAAATTATGGCACGAAATCGGTATATATGAGATGAATCGGGTGCAAGACAGTCGTGCAGGGCAGATGTGTTAATTTTTATCGCTGTATTGTTGCTCCTTGAAATTATAACACAAGATATTCTAAGGGAAGTAATATAACACGTTGTGGACACAAAATGCACTCTTCAAATGGAGATGCAGTTTGCACGATCCATTAATGGTGTTCTTACGAGTCTCGATCCCCTCACATATATACAAGGAAATCACATATCAAATTTTTATTTGACAGCAAGGTGTGACATTTGAGCATGAAATCTGCTTATGTGATGCAGGGCATTTTTCTCGTCATGTGAGTCGCAATCATTTCTTTAGCGCCAGCAAGGCGAGGCGATGCTGCCCGACCTTTTGGTGAGCGTTGTTTCTTGAAATTTGGAAATCATTCGCAAAAAAATCACACAAACCCTTCAGCGTATTTTTATGGAAGCATATCACGATGAGATATCTTAGAGATCGACGACTGTCTATTTTCGACGATATGCGAGTCGAGAGCAAAGCCTTTGTGGGTTTTCCTCGGGTCTATTAAATAAACGCAGTTACATGACGACATAATCAGTCGACGTCATCGATTGCATTGATCCGCGTAGGGCTTTATCGACTTTCGCCATCAGTTCAACGCGACATCGCACTCCGTAGTGATGTGAACCATTACTGTTACTTCACTGCTAGTCTTTCCGATCTGTTCATTGGTAGTGAGTGTAGTAAAATTTGAATACCAACCGAAAAAAGCTGTCAAATACAATTCGCTGACTATTTCCCGTCACCTTTATCAAACGATTCGTTACACTGCCATTCACCTGAACAAAACGACTATCTTTTATCTAGTTTAAGCTTGCGTATTACCGCTGGTTCATCGTTTTTCGTCGTCCCTCCATCAGAAGATCGGGCAAGACGGCTTTGGCAAGGCGGATGATTAGCAAGGGTTGGTGATTTCTCGTTTCGTACAAGAACGTGATATAACCCACGAGTACCGCAGAAGAAGGCTAGCAAACAAAAACGCTTACAAAGATTCTAGCAAAACACTAGCATTGACTTGAAATTGAGACATATGTAGCCAAAACGGAAGGGAGTTTGTATGACAACACAAATAACAATCGAACGAGAGCACGGTAATGCGGAAAGATCGAGGGAGGGGGAGGCAATGAGGAGGTAAGAGATGCGGGACTGGTATGACAATACTTCAAGTTCCAAAGATAACTGTAATTTATGAGTAACGAGAAACAAATTTCTCTCGAGATTGGTTCAAATCTTTCCATCAGTCAAGTGATTTATCTCGGTTTCCAGTTGGATTATTGAAGAGCAGCACAATCGTAAAGTTAGGGCAGCCATAAACTATCACATCTGATGATTGTTTCAGTAGTTAGTTCATTACCTTCCGATTGGTTGGGTCGATCCTTTGAAGACTAAATGAACGTCTTTTTTAGTACTGATGGAGGATGGCCTTCCGATACAGAGAAAAGTGTCTAATTATGGCCGGTCTCGTGTTCATCTCAGCAATCATCGTCATTTCAATGCATTATTTGCCCAATAGTGATGATCTAAATATAAGGTACGCTTTCCTTCTTGTCGATATTTGTCGGTTATTCCCCCTTTCGATGCAAGAACAGTGCGGTTGAGCCATTAGTATGGTGGCTTCATTATTTAGTGCTGATAATAATAGTGTCACCGTTAGTAGGATTTTGAATTTTTCCTTGAAATTCGTTACGTATGACAGGTAGAACTTGTTTAAGGTCTCTACAAATGGTAAGGAATATTGCCAATCGACGAATGGTACAATCACATGATCGTGAAATTCTTCGTGCGAAGATTGAGAAGGCGAACATTCCACCACCTCCATTGCAATCTGCTAATTTAGTCGATATTGATGATTCTTTGCCCACTTCTCGACATGATGGCGCTGAAACCGAACTAGCAAGGCGGAGAGATTTTATTAAACAGGTTCTTCATTCGGCGTATTTTTGAATTCCCTACAGACCGAGCAGCTGTGCAAGGATAGTTGCCAGGAAGCTAGCCCATTTTCCATGGTCTGTTCATTCTAGAAAGCTGAGGTAGTATGGTTTGGTGAACAGTAATAGTTGCCCTTATGTATATATGAGCGAACAAGTTTGCAAGTTGCCACTGGCATACTTTTACATTATGTATAGTAGACAATGGTTTGATCTGCGTTGTGATTCTGCCTGTAATTCGCAGACCAATTCACGCTTGGAGAATGGCGCTGCCCAGTGATCGACATATAAATTCGAGAGTCGTTACAGTCAGTGGCGGAAATAGTGGGCAGGTGGGTGCAGGTGAGGTTGCTTCTTTGAGCTTTTTGATAAGGTACTGCTTGCCTAGGAGACGTGTTGCAAGGGCAGCGTGTGCTCAGCGCACTTCATTGTCTGATATAGCGGGGAGGGGGATGGTCATCTATTGGTAATGTTTATCCACGGTGAGCGCATCAAAGACCTATCACAGCCCATCTCTGTCTCCGACTGCACCATAGTCAACACCTTTATCGACGTGGTAATTTGAAGATGACAAAATTCGCATGGGATAGCTACGAGAAATACGCATGGGGAATGAACGAGTTACGTCCGTTGTCTCGGACAGGACATAGCGCCTCAATCTTTGGCTCCGGTGAAACAGGTGCGACTATTGTCGATGCGCTTGATACTTTGTACTTGATGGGATTGCGTGAAGAGTACGAACGGGCACGCAAATGGATCGCGCTCAGTCTTAATCTTAAGAATTCAGTAAGTTTCCTTTAGTTATTTCATTCCTTCGTTAGTTTTTGAGCGGAAAGTACTTCACCTGTTTGAGTAGCATATCATTTCCGTCTCAAGCCGTAAAGTAATTGAATTCGAAAAGTCGACTAGAAAGTGATATATGCTGGCAGGGATCTCTTCTGGTGATTGTATCAAAAGCGTCCTTTTTGTTTTGCAGTATTTACCAACTGTGCGATGAAGTTATTCAGAATTAATGGAAAAGTTTAGGTGAAGTTTCATATAGAAAGTGTCAGAAAAATAAATCAGGTGAGGAAAGTAGAGACAGAGAGCCAACTAGCGAATTAGAACATTTGAGAGAAAACGTCGATGATTTTGTCCACTGCATTCATTTAAGCAATAAGTGGGTATAAATGCCCCGATTCTTAACGTTTTTACTGGGCCTTTTGTGTTTGCTGTGGACAGACCATACCTGATCGTAAAAAAAAGTAAAACCAATTCAACATTTAGCTGTGAAGAGTTTTATGTAAGACATAATGGATCAGTTGTGACCCTCAAGGTGACAGTAGATGACAACTTTCCACTACGCCATGTTTGACAATATAGACGGTTCTTTTACCCACAAATTTCCTTGGAGTAGCAGGCAACAATCATGGCACTCAGGCGGTACCTGTCAAGTAGAGTAAAAGCTTCCTGAAATGATCGTGCTGCAGGACAGTTGGTTGTAGGCGCTATTTCACGCGTCCGCGAATGTGAACCTGCGGCATTAATTGGCGTGTTGGATCTATCTGTGAGGGTGGGCGATCGTCAGCCGTGTTACAGACGTTGCGTTAAATGAGGGATATAAGCAGATGAGCGCAGCGAAGAAAATGCATATTTTTGGTAGTTTCGATACGAGCACTTTAATTGGTTTCGCAACTGCTACGCAGATCATTCTCTCCAGTAAGATAAAACAGCCGTATCTTCGACGAATCGGTAGATTGCTCGAATTTGCTAAAACGTTTATCAGTGGGCTATGGTGTTACCCCCTCCACCCTCTCCCTCCTTGAAAAAACGTCAGGGCTATCTAGTCCTCTGATCACCTCCATGGGCAGCGGATTCGAGTTGTGAAGGGGATCGCTGGTTTTTGAAACGCCAAATGTAGACATCAGTGGGCATCGACAGGCACGCATCAGGTCTGCGTGCTTTCTGCTGTGTGTTGTTCACTAGTATTTTTATTCTGTTGGTTTCTTATAAATGTATCAGCTTTCGAATGGAAGTTGCAAGACGCATTCACGATGAATCGAGAACGTTTGCGTGCTATGTGGTTTAAGCAAGACCATACAGGATATGAAACGAAGCATCTGAATTCGATCCGTTCTTTCATTCTTTGAGGAGTGCCGTTGGTATGCTCTAGCGATCGATTGAGGTGTAAAGCGGCTACGGTGAAATATTTGTTCTTCTAAGTGGCATTAAAGTTAGCGTCTGTGTTAGCTATAAAAAGTAGCATAATTGAGAAGGAGACCTTAATGCGACTTGAGTGTTCATATTCAAATTACATCTGCGCTCAAAATATTAGATCTGTATCCAAGCAACGGTTCGTTGTTTCCTTTCGGTTGGTCGCCAACATAATTTGTGTTGATGTTCGTTGCAGAAAGGTGATATGTCAGTGTTCGAGACGAATATTCGCTTCATTGGTGGTCTGCTGTCTGCATATGCGCTCACCAACGATACGGTGTGTCTGCGTTCATTTCATGCATTTATGTTTATGAGTTCATGGCGTACTTGCAGAAATGTTTATTTGAAGTCTGTAGGTATTCCTTTATCTCTGACTTTATGTCGTTCGCATTTCTAGAGGTTTCATGCGCTCTGATCTCTGCTGCACTGGGTTTTCTAATTGACTGCAACTTATCATATATTATATTCTGTAGTAGGCTAACGAGACGACGTTCGCAGAAACAGTGCTGCTGTGAAAGTATAGCAGTGATGACTTTTATACGCCCATGTAACATCGCTTAGCCTCTCACAATGTTGTCGATGTATCGGATTCCTCTAGAATATCTATTAGGCTTCTCGTGAAGTTGTTTATTTGTTCGTATTAGTTTCTGAAGTTGAAGTCGTTGTTTCTCTGATTGAAGGTGCTCGTTTGTTAGCGATTTATCTCTGTGTTACAGATATTTGTGGATAAGGCACTTGAGATAGCAGAATTGCTTTTGCCTGCATTCAAAACACCCACCGGTATACCGTATGCGATGTTCAGTGCACAAACAGGCGCGGCAGGGAATTGGGCATGGGCGAGTGGAGGTTGTTCCATACTTTCGGAGTTCGGCTCTCTTCATTTGGAGTTCGAATATCTCTCACGAATCACGAATCGTACTATATTTTCTGAAAAGGTTTCTTTTACATTCACTTTTTATTTGTTTTTTATTGTTTCACTTTCTGATGTCGAGGTGGTTGACTGCGCTAACCCACTTCGGCATATCTTTGTCAGTGACGTATTGCGCCGCAAAATTCTTTCAATAGAATTCACTCTTCAAGTTCTGTTCCTGCTATTGTTTTTGAGGTTTTTTTGGGACTGAGGGGAGGGAGTTTCCTTCAGAATCATAGAGGGAGCGAATGTTGAGGTTACCTCCTAATCCAGAAAATGGAATCTTAACGGCCGCCGCACATCTCCCTAGTTCTCTGAAGAGTGTAGCCTGAGATGTTCGTTTTTCCTTATGTCAAGTGCATATTTTCAAACGCTGAGTGACCAACGGTAGATAATTGTTTTGAGTATTCAGTGCTATTTTAAAGTGGCTCTAAGTCGGCACATGTGTCGCTGAATTCTTGGAGCTTTTAGCCGGGTATTTTCGAAGACATTAGCCTAGCCGTACCTGCAATGGAACAGGTATTCGAATGGTTTCTGAAAGAAAGCTACCACTCTCGGTTATTGAAAGGTGTCTAACATAGAAATGCGACAGAGCTTCAGTAACCCATGTCCATAGTGCTCTTGAAAAGTTGTTCATAGCTGTTTTAAGTTTTTGCAATCGTTTCTGTTGGCAACGCATATTGAAAATTCATTCGTACTGTTGCAGACAGCTAATGTGTTCTTAAGTGCAGAATTTTATTGCAGTCGATTGCAGGTGGCACGGATTCGGGAGGTCCTATCATCAATCGAAAAGCCGCAAGGTCTTTATCCAAATTATCTCAATCCTAAGACCGGTAAATGGGGACAAAGTTCGTTTTTGTCGTTTATGGTAATTCTGTTTATTTATTGTTTACGTAGAAGATGGGTAATGTCATCTGACAGATCATCGAGTGAGTTTGCGTTCAGCGATTTTGTCAAAATTGGAATGTCAATGGTGTCTATATGCGATTGCTCGTTCCATGGTAAAGAGGTGCACCAATGCGTCGCACATTCCATGGCTGCACCGCCTTCTCCTTGTTTCCAGTGTAGACGAGATTCAACTTGGCTACCACCAATATTTTGCAGGTTGGATAAGTTTCACTGACATATAAGATGCTAAATCCGCTCGTTTCGTTTGTCTATTTTTCGCTCACTTCCTAGCATCCGACACATCCATAAGTTGTTCTTTCTTAGTATTTAGATTCTTTCGCTCTGCCTATTTCTTTGTAAGGCTATTGCGTGGTGTAGGATATAATGGGGTAGGTATCCGTGAGATGTGCTATTGTGCAGGTAAGTGCCACCTTGTAACTGCATATAAAGACCTCGCGAATTGATTACGGAGAGCGTTTCTTCCTGATCAGTCACATCCTTGTTCGTTCTATGCATTTAGAGCACGTGTCGATCGGTGCTTTGGGCGATAGCTTCTATGAGTATCTTCTGAAGAGTTGGATCCTTTCGAATAAACGGGACATCGGTGCGAAACGACTCTACGATGATGCAATTGCAGCGATCGAGAAGCATCTTCTGCATTTCTCGAAGCAGAACAAGCTTGCCTATTTTGCAGGTCTGCTAGCTGTTTTGATCGATTCCCGTGTTCTTTCGACGTTGACTTCACAGAACTTCATCAAAATTGCAGACTGTTCTCAGTGGTTGATGACGTTTTGCTTGCAGTAGGAATATTGTTTTTAAACGATACCTTATAATAATCTAGTATTAAGCTAGGTGGATTGTTGTCTACCACCACACTGCTTGTTTTAACTATTGACCTTCAACGAGTTTTCTTTGATGTAGTTATCCAATCCTCTTTTTAAGTGCCTCGGGATTTTCCTTCTTCATATCGTTCTCGTAGCTCTGCACCTCAATTCCCTTTCGGAAACGGGTTGGAATGATTTCGCATGAACTTTCAACCACCAAACAGTGTAGATAGTTTCTTATCAGTAATATGTTTGCAGTTGTCTTTTTATGCGCTGTAGGTTGTTACGAAGGCGATTTCGGGAGGTGGTGTGTGAAGAACATATTCTGGAGCCTTTAGAACCTTCAAAATCACCTGAAGAATAACAAACCGGGCTGTCAAGGCTGGATATCATGTAGGTCTGAGATTGGAACCTGAGGTATGCATGACGTTATCTTTATGACGTGGTGCCCTATCTTTGGCACACACGTTGCCACCTTACTGCTCTTTTATGCAACATTTATTTTACATTTTTCACCGTAGGTCGTATCCATCTGATAGTTCGCCTAACAATTTTTTCTGCCATCCCTTGTGAAATTTCTTAGACATAATTTTCGACTGGAAGGTACTCGCATGTTAAAATGTGGTTTCCTAGGGACACTAATGCTTCATTTCCGAAACAGCACTGACAGATCGTTGCTATATTTGGAACGGTGTATGGCACAGCTAGTGGATATTACTGATGGGGCATATTATGATTAATATCACAAAAATTACTTCTTGGGTGCAAAAATATTTATATATTCTAATCTGCGATCACGTATTCGCAAGAGGTGGGGAGACGGGTATTCAGTTTGTCATTTTTATCATCCGACAAATGAAACCATTTATTTCTGTGATAAGCAGGTCTCTGCCTGCACCGCATTCACTTGTTCCATATAAGTGGTGTGCATCCTTTGCTTGCAGTGCAAGAAAAGAAAAGAGAGTGGCGTGGAGAGAAATGAAAGGGGTCGGATTCCCACCTATTGAGAATTGGATTTTTTTGTGGGGGGGGGGGGGGANAGGTCTCTGCCTGCACCGCATTCACTTGTTCCATATAAGTGGTGTGCATCCTTTGCTTGCAGTGCAAGAAAAGAAAAGAGAGTGGCGTGGAGAGAAATGAAAGGGGTCGGATTCCCACCTATTGAGAATTGGATTTTTTGGGGGGGGGGGGGGGGCTAATTCCTCTCCTTTCTTCCATCTGACCTAGAGGCTTGTGTGAAAATATTTTACTTGTGCAGATGTATTTCCTGCATCTTATCTGTGCAGAATATTAACGTTTCTAGAAGCATTCCTTAGGACTTTTTAACTCATCGAACAATTCCAAGAAGAAAGGGAATTACTACTGTTATTGCTACTGCTGGTATCACTGTCTTATCTTTCCGACGGACGAACTTACTGCATCTGTTGCGACATCCTAATACTGGCGCGACACTCATAAACGCTTATAACGTTATCACTACTAGGAATGTAAACGGTCAGAGTCGCAGATATCGGTCAGCACCGCATTCATCACAAAAAGAAGATCTCTCACAAACGGTGAATCTCGAAAACCGCCATTCAGCTCATAAAGGAATACCTTTCCCAACCACCAGCATTCCCACCCAACCCGAAGTCAATCGAAGAAAACCGAGCACTCAGTAACACCGGTTGGACCCTCTGCTGCCTGTACAGTGTCGTGGGTTATATGAAACGTTCGGCAGGTTTGGGATAACGCTGCCGAGAACCGAGAGGAATCTTGCTGACCATTGACACTGCTTCGATGTCACTGATTAAGTCGTCTCTGGTAGACTAAGCGAGCGATGAGGATGTTGCAACAGTCGTTTTACGTTTTCTGATAAGGTTTCCGAGCCTTCAATGAATATGCCTGCTTTAAACTGTTCGTTTAGAAATGAAAGGAAGCAGAATGGAGCACAAAATGGATCATCTAGCATGCTTTATTGGCGGTCTTTTCGCGCTGCAGTCGATGAACGAGGACTCTTCAGAACGGCAAAGTAAAGCACTCAGTTTGGCGGAGCAGATCGGCAATACATGTCACGAATCGTACATAAGATCCGGTGCGTTGTTTCTTTATTGATATGAGTGATTAGATTAGCAACATGAAGATATTGCAACAAGAGATGACCGTTCCATGCCGTCACTATACGGCACTGCTGTCTGGAGAGTAGTAGTAGTTTGGATATTTGATGGTGTAGCATGTTTATACGGTTGCGGGATGAATATTTGATAATGCTATGGTGGAGAAAGATGGTAGTGAGGCGCTGTTTATTTAAAAACGGCACATCTTCGTGTTTGACTTGAATAGAGATGATATTATTTAGCGTATGCAAATATGATTGACGAACTAATATCTCAAAATTTTATCAACGGCGATACAGTGAGAATTCATTTTCGAACTCATCGTTCATGCTTTCAGCGATAGGCATTGGACCCGAATCTTTTCGTTTCACGTCGGATGCAGAAGCGATCGCCGTAAGTGATCGCGAGAAGTATTACATTCAACGTCCAGAGGTTTGATGTTTCCTTATTCGCTATGTGTGACGGACCTCTATCGTTATCATTCATTAGCAGTTATAAATCACTATCTTCGTTTTATTTTTATTCATTCCGCAGCTCGAAATAACAGAGATGCTCTTTGGGATATGCTTTCCTGAGGTGTCGAATTCCCACCCATATAAAAATTTTGCCTTGCTTGGCTCACGGATTGCTAAACATAAATTGCAGTCTTTTCATTTACGATGGTACGGGTGCTTGAAAGAGGTTTATGTACTGAGGGGAAACGTTCTTCCAAGAGCATTGAAAGATATGTCCAAATGACTGTCAATTTATAGGTTGCATCGATGAAGGCAATTATTTACGGATGGGTGGGGGGAGCGATAATGTGTTTGGGTAGTATCGAAGAATCGTTGACATGTAGAAGGTTGGTTCACCCATCGAGACGCGAACAGCAACCATCTGAGGTGATTAAATACCAGCGAGTGCACCGACTACGTGCTGATCATGTGGCAATAAGGGATGATGCAAAACTCTCAACGAGCATATTTTGAAGGTGATCGAGACGTGGTTTTATCTTTGGAGGGCCACACACGATGAGAAGTACCGTGATTGGTGTTGGAGTGCTGCACAGGCCATTCAAAAGTATTGCAAAACTGCTTCGGGGTATGTTACTTTCTGTTTTAAGGGTTGAGTGGTACTTTTCTCATCCTTTATGCATTTATTACTCGACGAAGTGCGAATAATGCTGCGACACAGAGCACAGAAATACTACGTGAGCTAACTACGTGATCCTCTGCTCTTTGGAAGAAATTTGGTGGCCTCGACAAAAATTCTCCACTTTTTCGTTCTGAGAAACTCTTTTCCTCTTTCTGTCTCCATCTTTGTAATTCTCGCATCCGATTTAATGAGGATTGAAACTTTTGATGAGTTCTTATTTTGATGCTTTCTTGGATAATATATGTATTTACAAAACGCCAGTAACAGCAGCTAATCCCTTCTTATGGTCCGTGAATTCCATAGAAATCAAAAAAATTGTGACATTCAGTTGTTTTTGATAGGTATATCTCTGTTATCGGATATCAGCGCCATGCAGATCGCTAAAGCGGCCTGGAGGGTATAGCACGTACATTACGACGTATTGGCACATTTCGAAGAGATCCGGCATTTTTGTTTCTGATTTGGCGCTGCAAATGTCTGTCCGAGGAATTTGCTAAGTACGATTGTTTGCCCGCTAAGAGGAAGGAAGGGGAGAAGGGAAACCTGATTTTAAAGGGACGCTTGAAGATGCGAACAGATTTATTAATGAAATTACTGTTCTAATCGATCGTCAAGTGTATGAGCATATGTTTAGGCTGCCCTTTGTTTAAGGTATTCGGGTATTCGTAACGTGTATACGACGAACGTCGAATTGGATGACGTCCAGCAAAGCTTCATATTCGCCGAAACGTTTAAATACCTCTTCCTTGTGTTTTCTGAAGACGACGTTTTGCCCTTAGGCAAATGGGTCTTTAATACAGAGGCACATCCATTTCCGATCGCATCTACCCTGTGATGCTATGCACTTCAAATTCACCTCATATTGCTTGCAAAGCGGGCCGTTATCAGCTGTACGCTTGGACTGTTATGGGAGACATAACTGGAAGCCCTTGCTAGATGGTTCGACGCGAGTATATTCATTCCGTTTTGCTAATCTACAGCATCCTTAATTTCCCAGGTTCTTCAGAAAAGCGCATTAAAAGTTGGAACTGGGCATTAATGAAAGGTTTGCGATGAAATTGTCTGCAGATAGCTAGTAATGTCCAGGTAGTGAGGCTTCTGCCCCGAAAAGTCGGCATTCCATTCCTGTCAGCTTAGGTCACAGTGAGTGGGTGCTGAAGCTTCCGGAAAAGCGGTTTGAGAACCACTTCACTATGTCAGGGAACTTTCGCATTCGTTCGAACAGCAACATTGCTATTTGACATGAGGTGAATTGTTGCTGTGATATGCAATGTGCTCATTCCATCTGATTCAATAACATAACGTGTAACTTATTTGATGAATGTGGTGAACTAATCTCGATGTGATGGGTAGGAACTGGTGGGATGGTGAGGGGGGAACAGATTGCACTCGTTTCGGAGATCTCTTTAGTGTGTGTCTTGACAAGGACCGAAAACGGCTTTGACCGAGGTTCATATTCGCACTAAAATTGCAGTGATACGTGGAACACATCTATTCAATAGTGCGGATTAGTTGCGCTTTGTTAAAAAAAACTGTTGTTTTCAATTCCACTTTTTACTGCGTTCACATAACTTTGCCCGTGATTCTGCACACCGGCACAAAAAAATGCAAGATTATTGTGTGGGCTTTAGCGATCAGCTAGGGTGAAGTGCAAAATATATGCCGATAGCAGTGTGATGTTCCAAAAGACCGTTTGAAGCAAGTCGCATGCTGCACGTGAAGCCTCTTCGATTTGGATTCAGCACCGTTTGGAATGTGAAGCATGCAATGAACCCACTTAATATGCGTTGCGCTTGCCAGTCGGTCGTTTAACTGTATTTCACGATTCCTTTTTTGTGGATACTGTACAAGCGTTTATTTAACGCTTTAAAAAATTATACCACAACATCGATCACAGATAACAAGAACAAATAAAGCGAAATGCTTAAATATGGGTGGCGCTTGCAGGATCCGAGTTGTTACGCTATCACGATCGCACGGGTCTCAGGTGCGAATCTCTCCCAGTGTTGAAGCACTTTCTTTTGCGTATCCAGAAGTCCTTCCACATATTGCACAAACATATTGTGCAGATCCACTCTTCGCTCGCCAAGGTGCCTCTCGTACTCGCCTCGGATCACCTTGCTCACCTCTGCAAACTCGCGCTCCACCTCGTCCACCTGTTGCTCTGCCTAAAACAAACGGTTCCACTAAATGCATAGGTCCCCAAAGATTTTGGTACCTGTCTACCTGCTGCACTGCAGTCGTCTGCAATGCGACGACTGCGGTGCAGAATTCCCCAAAATTCTGCAAAAAAAGAACGTTCGCCACCAATGACACAGAGAGCAGCGATGGATGAGAACAGGGGAACGGTCCGACGGGTATGTCGAGGAACTTTCACGCCGAAGCAATGAACTTCCGCTACTTCGCGAATCACAGCTACGGCATTTCAGCTGTGTCAGAATCACCACCGGCACATGGACAACTGAAATTTGTGGCTCTAGACTATCCACACTTGAACTGGTCATGTAATACTGCGACGTATGAACCACTCGAGCTAGCTAAGACACCAGGGACTACGAATACGGCAGGGAACGCGACGCGTGTAGCTACAAATGAATATGTAGCCTCGTGATAGTCAACGATCGCTGGAATGGCACTTGAATGTGAGCGAGGTAATACTGCCCTTGGGCAAAAGCCACAAAAGAACTGTGGGGAAACAACGTTGAAACGTACACTGGTAACCTCCTCCTTGGCTTGATTTGCTCTATCCGCTCGTCCAGCCAATTCATAGCGAGCCTTCAACTCCTTTTTTTTGCTCAAGTTTTGCTGCGCTGCTTGCCAATTTTGCCATACTTTTACACGCTCGAAGAACAATTCCTGAAAAGAAGCCTTTGGCAAGTCTTCTCGACGCAATCAGATGCGCATTTTTCACACGTCGATTACCTGACGATCTCCAGTTGCCACCGTCCTACATAACTCCAAATTATCAGAAAACGTTCGATAATCATCGGAACGGTCTTTGGTAAATAGCCGCCAAACAAAGTCTCTTGTGAACTTCATATTTCTCGTTCTCAATACTACAAGGTGGGCTAAACAACCAATAGGTTACCAAAATATCTAAACCATAGTGAAAAAATATTTTTCTTCGACCGGATCAGGAGATGCGTAGCGTCCAAACCATCAGAAAAAAATGTCATAGGCCAGATTCACTCACAGCAACCCCGGAACGAATCAATGAAGAACGATCTACGAAACGAATCTCAGTGATCAAATCAACGGCCACGGTCTATCTGATCAGCTCCAGTGCAATCCAAATCTCGTATTCCATTCTACTGGTCAAGGCAGGAAAATCAGAGCATAGAGCGCCCTTAAGTGCATTCCTGCAGCCCACCGGATTAGATTTTTCAAGCAAATTAATCCTCTGAACGCAGCTAATGTCCTCACCTTAAGTGTGACTATGATTTGGAGTTGCTCGTGTATAACCTCGGTGAGGAGTGCAGTGTCTCTTTCCGCCTGGATCACATACTGCTGGGCGACGTTTTCATACGCCTCGGTGAGATGTGAAAGAGCGCGTGCAAGGGCCGTATTTTCTTCGCAAGATGCCAGCATGGACAGTGCCTTAGAGAACGACTCACTGTTCATCGCTAACTCACGCCGGTATGAGGCGATCGTCTCGATGGCTCGCAGTAGTCGGTTCAGCATTTGTTCCAAATCATCCATCTAAAATGAATTCTTCGAAGGCATCAACAGACAAAAACTTCCCCGCACTGCGCATCCTCAGAGTAGGGGTTACTCGCTTAAAGAGACATTCGTGAGGAGGAAATAAGAAGAAAACAGATAATTTTTCGTGCAATAATTTTCATCATCAGACGAAGTAATTTTCGTAATTTTCGTCTGTCAGGCAAAAACAATTTTTCCAAACTGTGCTTTAACATAAAGTAGCTTCACTACTTGAAAAATGATTTCATCTGCCATTTAAATTTGGTTTTGCTTCAAATATGTCGAACGACGTGTCGAACGTGCTAAAAATGTGTCTGCCAAAAGGGTTACCTTCTGATAATGGAAAATTTTCCCTGAGACGACATTTACCTGGCAGAACAGCTTTTCAATCTTACGCCTAGACTACCAGCTGTGTGTGTGAACTGAGATCATTTTGAGCATCTTCTCAATGGAGATCGAGTAAAACTTATTTAAACCTGAAAAACTTCCCCGAGCAGTTTTGATTTCTGACTTCTGTCCCCTCTACCAGCCAGCATACATCTGTCGCCGCAAGAGAGTGGCCCACGATCTGTCATCTTCGTCCACCCAGTACTAAAAGCAGTTAGCCATGAACGCAAATTTCCTCTGCTCAGCGTCATCCCCACCCCAGCCAGCTTCGAATATAATTCCCCCCGTTTAAAGTCCAACAACTAAACGTTTCAAATTACTTGGGTTTGTGCGGATTCGAACCAGCGATCGTTTTCGTCCATATGGTAAGCCATCTTCGAGAACACATCGCCGACACTCTTAAACATACGTTTTACGCCCGCACCGCTCAAAGCGGCCGTCGAATTTGCTTTAGGCAGAGGTGCTGCTAACGTAAGAAAATCACGAAAATCGCAATCGGAGACGAGCTTCGGATGCCGTGCGATACGCATGCAGAAACGTTGCAATGCACGCGCACGACGTTCCGCGAATTCTCTAAACCACATTCATGAAGGTCGAGCGAAAACTCGGATGTTCGCATATTCTCCTCATTCATTCTCAGATCTCGTTCTCATGCATCCATCGAGAGTGTCACTAGGCACATTCCAAGTAAAAGAAGGAAAATCCGAGAGATATCACATAATTTATTTGCGTTCTTCGTAAATTAATAACATTCACAATGAACTGTCCAAAATTTCGACACTACACAATAAATTATACAACTCATTCCTTCACTGAAGCAAAAAACCATAAGCCCCGTGAGAAATATAGCACAGAACAGCATAAACTTTTAGTTACTTTTTCTACTACTACCAAATGCTCCGTTTTGACTCAGCTCCACTTCTTATCAGGTTGTTTATTTGTGCTCGATAAGGAATTCCATTCACTTCCCAGGGGACGAGGTAATCAGGCAATCAATCTTCAGCACGCCACTCAACTTATTCGAAACAGTAATTACGGAATAAGGACGCAGTAGTTCACGAGTGACATACTCAATAGTTCAAATGGTCACTGTGATGTTGTGATCGTCGCACGATTCGTTAAAGCCGTTTTACAAAAATCAAGATCCACCTACAGCAGCCATAAATCTAACAGAAGAATGGTAGATACGATCTGCATGTTCAACGCTATGTCGACTAAATATCTAATAGAACACAGCGAGTGGTCCTCCCTCCTACTAAATAATGCAATTAAATATATGCGAATCACTGATGGAAAGAATGACGGGAAGTGTACTTACTTATTGGTCTGCTCGTCAGGACCTGAATTCATTTTGGTCTTCGTGAAAGCGGCGAGACTCTTTTCGGGTGCAGCCGCGACCAGAATTCCCTTTTGGAAATATTTTTCCATGAGTTTTTCATGTAGTCCAAGAAAATCGCTAAAACGTCGCCATACTTCGTACTCTCTGTTCGCGTAGCCCAAAACGTTCTCCGTCTGTAAATATCAACAACTGCAGTTCACAGCATTCGACAGATATAGCACAGCTTATTTTACACATTCATCACCCTTCACTACCCCGACTACCTGTGTTGATATAATCAACACTAAGGGGGAAAAATATTCTCTTCCTCTCCGCGGCATCGGACGGGAAACAGAGATCCACGACGTCCTCTGGCTAACGATGGTTCTGGTCTTCGGTGTCAGACCGAGCGACGCATCGACCTAAGCATTTGTCTGTCGCACCAGATGTAACGTACTGCTGATGGACGAGATATTGCGCGAAAGCTGACCCCGAGGAAATTCGGGAACGAGAGAGGAAATGGTGATTACTCAGTAGCTCTCCTCATCTCCCCTACATCACCTGAAATTCTACAAATACTCCAAGTGGCCAATAAAATGATATAATGGCGACTGTGATAGAAATACAACGGTGAACTACCTAATAATCACTAGCAGTGAGAAGAAATGCACCCGACAGCGATCTCACTGCGACCATTTCTCATTACAAGAGTGCACAAATCGAATAATCTCATAACCAACAGCGGTGATGAATATCTCAACCTGCCGAAGTATAAATAGAAAACGATTACCGTTGTGACGATTCTGTAAACAATATACGCGTTAATGCCTTCACCCTTCTTCTCGAATTGATTGATAACTATACTAATTTTGGACGCTTCCCTAAGAACTCGATCGAGGTTCGCCTCCTCTGGAGCCACAGAAAACGCCAATTTCGCAGGCGCTCCAGCATCGGATACTTCGTCATCGAGACGCAAATCTACGGCGGTCAAACTGTCCGGACCCTAAAGTTTCCTTTCGTAACTAGCGTTAACATACGATATCTGATCAGTGAATGTCTCCGTAATGCAAATATCGAAATGACTCCAACCGCCGGGACTGGGGACGGATACGTAGGCGGTAAAACGGCCCGATGAAGGCTTGTTATCCCCATGCAGAATAATGTATCAGGCAATACAAAAGGGTTTGCAACATGTTGGGTCCGAAGATGTCAGCAAGCATCTTTGAGCAAAAAACTATGTCGTCTAAACCCTGATGATGCTTCATATGTGTCCAGAAAATATGATACAGTTAGCTAGAAGATAGTATATGGCAGAGGGGTGGCGGGGATGGGGAAGGGAAGATAGGTGCATGAGCCTTTTACCCGATCACACCTGTCCCGTAGGTCTGACTAAAAAAGAAAGCTGGAAGCACTGAATGCCTTTTAGAGGAAAAATAAAGCCAACATCATAAAAACTTAAACCAACTGTTACATGCAAACAGACTCACAGAAGTCGCATAACTGATCACGGCCACTCCCCCTCCCCCTCTCCTCAACGAGGAAACCACATTTCTTCTTAGCAGCAAGCATCACCTTCATTAAAACCAAACCAGTCCCCCCCCCCCTTTCCCCCAATCACCTCTTCAACTCTCAGAAAAAAAAACCAACGAAAGACACTAAGCAAATGCAAATTACGCAATTATGTATTGCTCTTTTAATCTGAACACTCAGAATATTTCCAAAAAGGATTCCAATCAGATTGGTCAAGAAATACGAGCACAATTCAACATACGATACTGAGCTTTTCATTTCGCTTTCTGGAGCAAAACTATGCAGATGGCGGCAAGAACAACCTGCAACTATCAATATGGGTAGGTCGAAATACGCGGTCAGAGGAAGGCCTTTCCGTCCCCCTAAAAAGACCTCATTCTTACCCTGCCAAATGAGACCTTGTAGTAATTGAACAACACTGCTTGATTAAAATTCGAAACATTTAGCCTATGCCATCGATTGACATTAAACAGACTTTTCAAAGCGCCGTCACTGTCTACCTACAAGCCTCAGTAGCATGCGCCTTTTAATTAAAATACACCGGAAATGCTGGCACTTTAAACGAAACCTCAAGCAAAAAGATCGGCATGTGTAAATGCTTCAAAATGCAAAAAAATCATTTGTAGGAAGCAGCAACCTTCGGGAAGTTGGTGCTTTCACCAGAAGCGCTCATCACGTCGTCACCCGAGATCATCGCTCTGTCCGCCTGACTTCAACCTAGTCGCATCGAGTGTTTCAAAAGCGAATCTGCATTCAACAAGACAGTTAGGGCGAAAGCTCGAGTGCCATTCGAAATAAATGCGGACTTCATGCACAATATCAAATATGCCAAAAAGGCTGAACGCATACTGCAGTATCGCCAACGAGGCATAACGAGGCAAAGGTCAGTACTTGCACACCTGCAAAGGTACATGTTCCCATGTCTCTTTGGACAAAAGACAAAGAACTTATTACACTGCCAAAAACTTGCTGGAAACCCGTGCACGAACTCGTCGATTTCAAATTCACAGGTACGCAAATGTTAGAAACCTAATCGTAGGCAAGCAAGCGAACTGCAAGTAGCTATGATTCTCTAGGTCATGAAGTTCGATAAAGGTCGGCCTAGCTAGGATGCAAAAGATGAGTCGGCTTCAGCCATACTTCGGTAAACGAACTGCCCGGATTGGCAATAAATGACGTCTTCTATAAGCAGGTTAAGGCGATTAACCCCATCTTCACATCATTATCGGTTAAATCTGGTTCCAACCTCAGCTACGATCATAGGGACACTCTGAAACTGCGTCCAACAGCTGGAAGGTAATTTGAAGTGCCATAGTACGCACCCGACCGGAAAAGTCCTCATTATTGACACACCTTCAAATTTCATAACAGGAGGATAAAAACCGCCCCCCTCCCCTGGCGTAAAGGTTTTAACAGTTGCCCAAATTTCGCGCATACTTCGACTATTCGCACTCCCATTTATGTGCCACATTGAGACCTTTTGCAGCTCAAAACCTCTATCTCGCTACCGATGACACAATTTGAAAGTCTGTGAAAGCATAAGGGGGCATCGGTTGCAATGAAATTGCTAAGAAAATTTGTCCAGTTCTTCGAAATCGACAAGCT
>JAARMF010001472.1:12990-42194 GCA_022844705.1 Toxascaris leonina
GGGGAGGGGGGGGGGGGGGGGGGGGGGGGGGGGGGGGGGGGGGGGAGGGAGGAGAATGAGAGAGTGAAAAGAACTCTTATTCATTATTTCTTTCGCAGATTTGATGAGAGGGAACCTTGACGTTTTCATGTTAAAATCGTTGGATGGCTTTTCCGCATTCAAGAGACAACTATACTGGGAAGCAACATTTTCGGTTTTTTCTTTTTTTTGGAACGATCTGGTTGTTTCGTCGAACTTGTGGAATTTTCTGGAGCTGTGGGAAAGTTCATCAAAAACTGAAAACATTTCAAGCCCTACAATGATCTTATTTCCACTGTAATTTTCAGACAGATTCGCGATTGTTCTTTGTAATCGAGTTTGTGCCAGGTGGTGATTTGATGTTTCATATGCAAAGGCAAAGGAAGTTACCAGAAGATCATGCAAGGTGATTTTATTGCTCGTGTTTATCCACTAGAAAGCGATTAATGATGATTAAAATTCCTATACCTCATGGAATATAAGATTGCTGCTTTGAGACCTGACAACAGTCCAAATATGCTCAACTTCTCTTACATATTGCGCTTTTAAGTAGTTTATTCGTTGGATACGACATTGGTGCTCATTGTTTTATAATTATGGATGGGATGCTATATAACAAACAGTTAAGCATGGATGTATGCAAACACAAATTAAGGATAGCGGAACCTGAGGGGGTTATTGTTGTTTACTAAGAATATGGAATTCGGTTGTTTTATCGTTGCATGATTCGATGAGACTTGGATTAGTTGTTTACGCTTCGCTTGAACCTCTTATTTTCTCTGCTTATAGATGACGCTAGATTTAATGCGTCCTTTCAACACAGTTTTTTTTTTCTGTTCGGCATTCATCGAAGAAGTCAAAATTCATCTTCGAAGAGTGCATTTATTCAGCGTTTTAATGTGAAAGGGTTTTATTGTTGTATTGAGGGCAACCTCGATACGTAGTTTAGAGGTGTTTGTTTCGTTTTCTATTGTCTAGCTCTATTAATTGACATTTTTTTAGAGGTGGAGGGATATGTGCTAAAGGCGTGTTTTGGTGTCGTGGGTGGGCGGTTGTAAATAAGTAGGAGCCTATTTATCATATATGGGCGATAAATGTGAGTGATATAGGTGAATGATAGTTCATCGCATATGAGAGCAGGTTTGCGAGGACATTAAAGCCGTTTCTGATGTGAGTATTTGTTTTAGATTTTATTCGGCTGAAATAATCTTAGCGTTGCACTTTTTGCATTCACGTGGTATCATTTACCGCGATTTGAAACTGGATAATGTGCTAATCGACGCCGAAGGACATGTGAAGCTCACTGACTACGGGATGTGCAAGGCTTGTTGTTCTTTTTCTTTTCTCGATGAGCGAAGATCGGAAATGCGGTGATATAATTTTATGGGGGATATCATGAGAGATTTGGATTGACTGGATGAATTCTAAAATCGTTTCGTGCTTTGGTATTGGTAAAGAAGCATCTTGTTCTTGATTCTCACCGTAGTCATTCTCGGAATTTGAATAGAGTTCATTTGGTGACGACTGATTCAGCCATATCGTAACTGTCTCAAGTGTTTGTATTTGTAGCGACGCATTGCAACAAATAGTTTTAACGTCACTTAAAATGGCGGTGTGCTTCTTTTCCGTTGTTTCAATATAACCTGAAGTAGTGACTTGCAACTGTTCCAGCGAAACTAACAATGCTTCCCTGGAACGGCTGTACTGGTAGGTCGGTGTGGTGATGCGCAATCCGAAAGTTGCATACAAATTTTTGTTAGATTATCCGCGTTGAGGCACGCCGGCACTGCTCATTTATCGTCGTTGATATGCTGAAAAACAATAGAAAACGCATCTTAACGAGGTGATTTCAGGAGAATATAGGTCCGGGCGATGTGACGAGTACATTTTGTGGAACGCCGAACTATATCGCTCCGGAAATCTTGAGGGGAGAAGACTATGGTAGGTATGAAGTATGGATTCGAGAAATAAAACCTCAATACCAAGGACTATTGAACTAGCACTATATGATTGGCTACTTAGGATCTTTGCATTCGATGTGGTAGCCTTAGCCGCAAGGATACGTACAGGAGAGAGACAGAGAGGCTACGCGTTTTCATAGCGAATGGCTCTTCCGTAGTCATTTGATGACAAAAATGTCGCGATGAATTTTATGGAATATCACGGAGATGCAAGATTTGAAGGGTGAAGCTAGGGCCATTTTGGAGATGATCGAAAGCTGTGTCGGAATCGGAATCCCTCATAACCTGAGATAAAAAGGGACTTTTCTCTAAAATAAGAAGAGAATTGGGGATACAATTCGAGGATGTTCAGTTATATTGTGTTTTACAGGTTTCAGTGTTGATTGGTGGGCATTGGGCGTTCTGATGTACGAAATGATGGCAGGCAGGTCGCCGTTTGATGTGGTCGGAATGGCAGGTGATGCAGAGCAAAACACTGAGGACTACCTCTTCCAGATCATTCTTGAGAAACAAATTCGCATTCCTCGTTCGTTATCGGTTAAGGCGGCTACCGTTCTCAAAGGTTTCCTCAATAAGGTTTGCTTTATGTTAAGAATGAATGCACCACTTTGCTGTAAATTTTTTCATAATTACTCTTTTTCAAAATTACTAATATTTTTTTCTAGCTCTTTCCACAACTTTGATATCACTCTAATATTCATATGTCACAATTTATGAGTGAAGTTCTTTCAAGCCAAATCTATGAAGTGATGTCCTTAGATTTTTCTGCATGCTATGAGGATCGCATTCCCATCAAGAAGAAAATTTTCGTTATTTTGCCAAGCTCACCCTCCTCATTGGATCAACCGATCAGTTTCCGTTTATCTTAGAGATACCCACCTGTACATTAGCCAAATCGCTTCTCGCTAAGGTCGTTTCGTTGGAAAACTGCTACTTCACCTCATATCATCATTAGATTTGGACCGCACCCCTTTTTTCACATTTTCGTGACCTTTGAACTCCTCACCCTACCCCAGCAGATTTTGGCTGAAGGGTGTACTCGGCAGAATGCCGTCATGTTTTGTTGTCGAAGTCGAAGATTTTTCGTCATATTCCAGAAGAGTTCTTCTCACCAAAACGGATGCAATTAGGGAGTAGGAGGCGATAGATCTTTTCTCGTCAGGATTATTCGGCAAATTTAATAGGGTAGTCCGATGTTGACAAAGAATCGTCTCTTCCTCCCTGTCTCAAAGAATGAAAACACGATGAGTTCGCTGAGGAATCATATCTTGCAGAAAGCGATGAATAGTTGCTAAGAGATAGTCTCTGTCGTAGACTTTGTCTGACTCGTTTGATTGCTCCTAACCAGGTTGACATATGTGGATATGCATAGTTGAAGAATTTTAAAAGCGCATAAAGTGAAATGATAATAGGCAGCATAATATTGAAGTGGCTATTTTCTAGTTGAAAGTGGGGGAAGGGGGGAGGCAGAAATGAAGGAATCTCAGAAAATGATGAGACTTTGTTTGCTGAAATATAGAACTTTAGGTTGAGTTGATAGGTCGAGTGTTTTATAGGTCAATGAGCGAATGTTTTATGTGTAAGGAACTTAATTGGCGTGGCAATGAGGCGATCGTCTAAATATTGATGCAATCCACAAGGGATTAGCCAAACGACACATGCAAATAGGCATAGCTGAATTATTTAGTCTATAGTGGCCATTAATAGATGAATAATGAAGGGCTCTAGAATCGAAGTCTTTCTTTTTTTCAAGGATCCAAGCGAACGTTTGGGTTGTAACGAAGATATTGATGAGGCGTTGGAGGAGATGAAGACACATGCTTTCTTCCGCAACAGTATCGACTGGGAGCTGGTTCGTTATTGTGTTTTTGTTTGATTTATTGGATGTTTTTATTTGTTCTAATTTTATTCTGAAAGGCGATAGTCGTTGTCACAATGGAAGGATGTTGCGAGAATGCTGAGACGGACTGTCTCATCGAGTACTTAGGAGTATTTCTATTGTTGGATGAAGGCGTCGGCTTGTTTCGCTGATCGCTATTTTTAGCGCTGATAGGTGGTTTGTTTCCATAGTCGAATGCCTTGTGCTAATGGAGCCCTTCTACGGGACTGTAAATAAAGTTATGGGACCTTATTGTCCGATTAGGTGTTGTTATTTCGAGGTTTTTGCTAGCGAGTTCCGGTTGATGTATTTTATTTGAGTTCGGAAACTTAGCATATTTAAGCATGCTGCTTAGCTTTTTCTCGTTTGAATAGGTAACCTCCACCGTTTACTTTTTGAGTTCGGCTGAGAGAGTTGGATTTTGGAACTTTTACTTGCTAACTCTAGCAGTTGTAAGTAGCGAGATTCTGTTTTCGAGAAAAAGAGGATGTGGGGTCATCGCTTCTCGACTTTAAGCCGAACTGCTAATTAAGTTATCTCATCAGCTTCATATTTGTTATCTTCTAGAGCGCAATCAAAGAATATAAGAGGTTGCCGTTGAGGGAACACTATTGTGATATTGCAGAGGTGCAAGCAAAAAAATAAAGTCAATTTTCGGCGGTTGGAATTGGGAATATTGAAGTGGGAATAGCGATTTACTGGTTATTTTGCGAGTTTTTTTTTTTTTTTTTTTTTTTTTTTTTTTAATGAAATACACTTTCGGAAGTTTTCTGCACCGAACGAGTGGAATTTCTTATAGTTGGAAGCTCGCCAAGTTGTACCTCCATATAACCCATCAATTGCAAACGATCGCGATCTACAACATTTCGATACGACATTTACAGACGAAGCGCCGACCCTAACACCAGATGATCCGTGAGTTGTTTCACTTTTTTTGATCTGTTTTTTTAGTGTTCTAAAAAGGACTGGGTCTGAAAGATTGATCCCATTTCGGCATTTTCTCTATTGATTTGCGAAAACATCGTTGGTGGATTTTTTTCTTCTCTCTGGCTACGTAGAATTGCTTTTTTTAAGGGTAAAAAACTGTAAAAATGAGAGAATATAGAGAGGACGAGCTAGACGTTTCAATGACTCCATCTGTTTCAAAATCATGACTTGTTGTTAGAATATTGAAGCAGGTCACTGGAATAGTCATTGCTTTCATCACGGCGATTGACAGGGTTAGTATCTGTTGTGAGAATTAATTGGCCGATGTTTATTTTTTATTTTTTTTTTTCGAAGGTTATCTTTGTCGTTCACCTCGAAATGATGTTTTCCCACTATTTGGCTCATGAAGCGTTTTCATTGTTGAACACACATAATTGTCTGCTTGACATCAGTTCAAATCAGGACAGTGAAGAGTATTTGGCCATAAGAATTGACTACTATGATATAAGTTGTGAAATAGGCTTTATGACTTCTTCGAGCATTTTTAATCCGAATCAATGGCATTTTTTTCTTGCGTTCATCGCTTTTATGACTAAGTGGAAAAGAATGTCTCAATTCTTAGTTTGCTTGTTTAGATGGGTATTCAATGTGGAAGGGAAATGTCATTTATTATCGCACGTTGTTGCTATGTTCAAGAGAGGATGTTCGTAAAGGGTTACATATTCAAAACTATTCTTTTTTCTCGACGATATTATTGTTTTTATTTGTCAATTATCAAATGAAATCGAACAGAATTCGTTTTCGATATAGAGGCTGTAGATATAGAAGGTAACGATGCTGACGATGAGTTGAGTTCACGGAAGGCACACTGATTACAGAGCGGTGATTGAGCGGATCGATCAGAGTGAATTCGAAGGCTTCGAATACATCAACCCATTGCTGATGTCAAAAGAAGATAGTGTATGATGTGCTCGCTCCTCATGCATCTTTATCTATATTCACTCATTCACGAAGAGCGACTCCGGACTGGGGCTTTCATGGGAATTCATTGATGTGGTTATTGTAAGTTGTACGAGTCATATTGCGCAGCACTTCGCTATTTCGTGAGCAGTGAGTGGCCGGCTGATTTATTATGAATTAATTGTGGTGTCCGACTCCGGAGTCGAGTATATCACCTGCTCAGAGCGGTATATCCACATCATTTCAGATTCCGTATTGTTCACTTTCGGAAGGTTGTTAAAGGCGACGTTTTCTATGCTCAGATATCGGACGTATTTTATGTGGCATCTTTTCAGGAGCAGCATTGCATTGCATTGTTTGCTTTTTGTTACAAGATTTTCGTAATTTTCAATTTATCTATACTATTTTTATTATGATATTTATTTGCAAGTATTAAGTAAGGCATACCATTGCCATTGAGACAATGAGGCGATAAGGATTAAGGATTGTGGAATCGAAATGATTGATGCTGAATTTTTCGATGGAATTCCATTGGGGACTGAGCGTGCTCACTTGTAGACGTTTTAGAATGCGATTGTTATAGATCGTTTTGCTTTTCGTCGTATGTTTGAATCGCATAGATGGACGGCATATAAAAAACTAACGCTAAATAGAAGCGAAAATTGATGATCACAACGGAACACTTATATTGTTTGCGTTCAATTGTTTATGTTCCAGCTGATCGTCATTTAGTGACTCGACAACAGTTCAACGGTTGTAGTTATTTATTTATTGAATTTCAGGTAATTTCATGCTGCTCCTCCACCAACTGCACTCTCTCCCTCTCAATTATATCACTTGTATGTTGTAATATTTTGATAAGAAAAGTGCCGATTTCACGTTCACTTGAGAACAGCAATTGCTGTTAGCTTAATTTATTTATTTTTTTTCTAGACCATTGGTGTTTATCTTTGGCTTCATGTATCATTGGAATTTCGCTGAAATAAATAAATGATGATATGTAGTATTTGAACAATTGACTATAGCTCAATTATTAGATTATTAAGGGATATCGATAGCATTTATCGATACGCTGAAAACATTTAACGTTACAATAGCTCATTTTTAACGTATGGTTTTATTATGTCAAGTACAGTAATAAGGAGCGCTATCGGTGTGGTGTGAGATATATTACCATGGGGGGAAATGGCATCAATTGTTACTAGTATCATTTCGGTTTCAATGTTGAATTATGAGTTGATATAAGATGAAGCATTTTAGATTATGGACGCATCATGATTGCTCAAAGTTGTAGTTGAAGCTATTAGATTAGCCTTCTTTAAGCAAAGTGAAGTTGTATTTGAAGCTTTTAAGTCCAAATATTTCGTGTTGTTCAGCCTTCTGAAGTTCACACATTATGAGGCGATTCATTCGGTCGCTATCGCTGTGAATTGTGAGGAATTCATCTCGACTGTTGACATGCGATATTTCCGGTTCAGTAGATAGTCTAACGTTTGCTCCTTCAATCTTTGCTGAGAATTATCGACGTCGATTATGCATGTGAATCCGGCGAAATGGCCTTTGTTGTATTTCATCGTCCATATTTATTTAAAGATAGTTTGGGAATTTTTCTTCTGATCTATGAAATTCCCGATGCCTTTGCGGTAGGAAGCAATAAAGATCGTTTTTCGGGGAAGTTTTTAAGCGCAACGATGCCTTATAATCGTTGTTTTGTGCCAAATATCTGTGTGTCGATTTGTTGATCGATTGCGCACAAATAAATGAATAAACGAGAAGTTAATCAATTCTTTTTTTAGTGGTCGAATTATTCTCTCTGTTGCGTTGTGCCAATCGGATTCCCATTCGGCAACAATTCCGATAGATGATAAGTTAGCGGCTTATCAACCACTTTGATGATCAAAAAATTCTGAACTAGAACCTAGAAACGAAATGGTATCAAGAAATTCAATCAACGAATGGTTTTTGTATGGCAGTAATAGCGTGCCTCGCATATCTCAATGAGCAAACGTGACTAGCGCAGATGAATCTCGAAAGTAGGCAGAGACATCGAATATGACATTCTCGAAATATGGAAGAACTTAAATCCGTTTCCTTCACCCAACTCCCTTTCCCTCTTTCTCAATCATCCCTCATCCGCCATCATACGAATTTGCTGTATTTTGTTCGTTTGTTCTTTTTTGGTGTTGAGCGAAGAGTACTGATTCTTCCCACAACTGTAATGGAGATGATGGAGAATTTGCAATCGTCGGTCGCAGGACAAGCGGCCAGAAACGAAAGACAGGAGCGTATAATTGAGCGTTTATTGATAACGGTCGAAAGTAAGGCCCACACCATCAGCCAGCTTACTGAGCTGACCGAAGATCTAGTTAAAGAGCAACGACAGGAGGCAACGACTGCCTAACATCAAGGAGGCCTCATCAGTGTCCTTCAACAATTGCAACTACAGGGGAGCAGAAAAAAGAACCCTGTTGTTCTCGAAGCTCTAGAAGGGGTTGATGGAGCCACAACAAAGGGCGGCGACAAAAAGATGACTCTAAGCATCAACGCCTCCGCCTCGATTCCCACAGATGTGATAGAGAAAATCTTTTAGCGTAAAATAAGAAAGCCTGGTAAGTCCCATCCTATCAAAATCTGCTTCAAAGGCAAAAAAAAATTGCAGTTCACGTTTTCTCGACTATGCGCAGAAATCTCACTCTCTTGCAAGTTCTATCTCATGGCAGCGGTATCCACCGCGATCTTGCGCAGCGCGAGCTCGAGCTCGAATATGGTGCTTGCAAAGAGTGCTATGAGTGAAACAAAAAAGAAAGTCTAGATGCGTGCTATGTTGCATGACTACTTTCACATCGTCGGGAAGAAAGCGTCCTCGCCATGGAAGGCGGCAGTAACAAAAGAGATGCCGACCACAACCAAGCCAAAGGAAACGACACTGATTTCGACACCGACGATCCATGCAGCTATGCAGGAAATTCCAATCAACGCTGATCGAACTCCACAACAACCTTACGCATCTGATGTTTCGTTCAGAAGAGCGAGAAATACGTTGCAAACGAAGTACGTCGCGTGATTTTAGTTTATTGATTTTAGTTTAATTTGCGGTCTTTACGTCTTGAAAAGTTCACCGAATTCGAAGAATTTGTGCTAAGAAAACACCTTCTTCTCTTTAGTATATCGTAATCCTTGTTTCATGCGAATACACCTCTGCATCGGTTCATGATAGAGTACTACGACATAATTTTATAGTTATAGAAATACGGAGAGGATGGGCAATCGCAGAGGTGGATTAGCTGTATGGATACGTAAAAATATAACATTCAGAGGGCTCAATTACGATGTTATTGCAAGTGACTCCAACTACGAACAAATAGTCGTCAGAATCGAATCATTTGTGGTAGTGATCTTTTACAACTCTCTTACTCCTAAATTTTCCAAAATTCAATACCACTAGGACGGGGCTTTATTTAATGAACGCTTCTCTATCATTATACCGGTCTTAATTGGAGATATCAATGGTGGCGTTTAGAAAGACTAGCTAAAAAATAACTACCAAGCTCATCCCACACATCTGGAACAGAGAAGCACTATCTTTTATGAGCACTAAGTTTATTGTCCTTTCGAGTCATTCGGATATGTAATCAATTTCCAGCTGATGTTGTAGGAACTAAAAATCTCAATGCTTCCAAAGCGAAATTGTCCCAGTTCGACTTATTGCCCTTGAGAGGAGTAAACGACCACCGAGTATGCTTTTAATATCTGTATCATCTCAATTCAGCATTTTGTAAGCATTACCACATTCGTGATATTTGAATGATTTCAGAAGACAAAACCTACCCATCGAGTTATGAGCCAACCACACTTTTATAGTTGTTCGAGTAATGCCATGTACGACGGTAAGACCGGTTATACGCTGTTATAAATGAAAAGCTGCCTGACTTTCATTATGAATTTCATCGTAACCATTCTGTGATCACAGCTCAATTCGAGATTAGTGATTGCATTTAAATAACTAAAAATTGCTTCTTTAATGCAATCAGATATCACAAAAGCCGACGATAGCGTCCATCTAAAACTTCTTCTACAAAAACTTATCAGTGAACTCAACCTCAATCGTACGCCGAAAGAACTGCTCAAAAACGTTCCCTATGAACGTCAAGTAGCAACATTCACCAACGATGATATCCTCTCTCAGTTTGGCGTTGTCGAAATTGGAATTCCTCACCGTTGGATCCTCCCCCCTCCCCCCCCCCCCCTCCTTCTGTTCGCTTCTTTCATATCTGATCTCAAATCACTCAATCTAGAAGGCAAAATAGTAATGAATGCGAATGATACCCAGCTATATTGTACTTGTGCCACCTACAAGAATTCGATAAACTGGGGGTAGCACTAAAAAACGACCTAAAGAAGATCAAGAGTATTTGTCTTCTATGCAAATGAAACTCAACCAAACCAAAACAACTATCACCAAATTTAGCATCACGCTTGCTAGACTCTATCAAATAAGATTCACGATCAGCGAGAGTTTAGAAGTTGATCTTCTGAATGGAGTTAGAAGTTTGGGATTAACCTACGATGGAAATATATCTTTCCAGGATCATTTCAAATAGCTGATCGGAAGCTGTTCTACTGTACTTTTCAACCTTAAAACACTTCGTTTGTATTTGCAAATTAACACTGCTGTCCTTTTGGTTGATTGCTTTATAGTATTGAGAATCAGAGTATTCTCTGAGATACGGACAAAAAACAGTTAAATTTCATGCAAAAGATAATCAACAATGCTGTTCAAGTAATTTACAAGCTGCGCAAAACCAATCGTACTAAGTCGTTCTATCAACGATCCAAATGGGGCGAAATAAGAAAACAATTTGACCGCAGTTTCCAAGCAGCTGCTGTCAAAGCAGTAAAAGGACAGAGCAGTAACTATTTTGAGAGAACCTTTTCCAAAAAAAAAAGTACCCATAATAAAACACAAAAAGAATCCTATCTGAATGAAAACTCAAATGCCAGCATTGGGCAAAGGACATTCAAGCATCGTGTGGCACACCTGACGAATTGTTTCTCTTGTTTGTAGTATAACTTTAACCTCTTTAAATCGCCATCACACTTCATCTTAGCTTGTCTTTTTCTTGCGTCTTCTTCGATATTGCATTCGACCACTCACTCGTATTATCGTCAATGAACATACTAGGCGTCTTAGTGGTCTTTCATGCTTATCGTGACGAAGAAGGCAATAAACAGCAAAACAACAATAAACAATTTTAGCAAATTCGATCCTCTGCTTACCTCGAATATAGCTGAATCTACATTGCATTGCTTCTTCGTCGGCCGCAATGGTGATTGGATAGCAGATGAGGCAACGTCTTCAGACAATAGAATTTGTAGAAGTAACTTTTGAAAAGTTGGAAATTTTCACCTAAACAGTTATTCTCAGACATCGCACTATTATCATTTCTGCTACAATCTCCTATATTACACAGTCTTTCCTCGCAATTATCAGTTTACTTTCGCGTCTCAGCAATCTGACATGAGTAGAGAACTACACTTTGAATATTCTCGGCTTTATAAGTGATGATTTGTGCACAACAGGCGATATCTCATCTCCATTGCCTAATCGCATATCAAAAGCAATCTTATGGCGCTTTGTTTGAATTTTTCTGCGCTCCATTGTTTTGCTGATTATAAAAGCGAAAAATGGCAATGAATACAAGACTGAGGGGGATATGCCGACTGCTAGAAGTTGACAGCTGGAGGCGATTCATCATAAGCTTGAGCATATTTAATCGCTTCGAAGAAACGCTCAAGCTTATCCATTTTTCGTGGTAATAGAACATGACATAACATACCTCGAAAACTTTTCTCAAAGTGAAGAAAGGAAATTCCGCACTATATTCATGACGTTGGTATGACAGTCAAACTTAAACAACTATAGATCTCAGTGCTTCACTTCTATTCAGATTGTTGAGAACTAAAAATTATATCACGTTGCCCTTTGCAACATCGATGTTTTTGAAGGTGTTTTTCGGTTTTTTATGCGATATTGTTGAAGAACCCACCGAATCATCTCCTCTATTATCGCTCTTCCTCATGTTCACAACAATCAAAGCATACTTCCATAGCAGATATCGTCACCGCCTTATTCGATTACTTGAGGATTCCCCCCGATATTCTGCTACTCGCATTTCTTCATTCCCATAGTTGACGTGAACATCACTATCATCTATAATGAAAAATGTTGCAACACAAATGATACTCCGCATAGTTTCCACTCTCACGTTGTGCGACTTTCGTTAATGCTTCAATTGTCGATGTATTGTTGATGTATCTAATGATCGATCCTTTAGAGTCGTTTTGATCATAACCCTCTATGCATTCCAGCTTATGCAATTGAGAAATAAAAATTGCCCAATTGCTAGAGTGTCGACTCGAGTTTTCGAACAACGTTCATACAAAATAAATCCAATCGTGAGATATAGACTGTGAGAGTTGTACAACGCNACTGCGCACCTCAGCATCTCCACTTCATCTCGTTGTATAGATTCCAAAACAGTTGAACTAAAATCTGCTTGGTACAGTTTTATTGTCATCTATTTCATAGACATTAACAAAACATCGAATATTCACATAAAGCGAAGATCTACAAGTCTGGCGATTACTTGAGGTCGCGAAAAAAGCATCACGAGAAGCATAACTGATAGCGACCTGCAGTGCACTTTCGACCCTGAAAAATTTGAAGTGTTTCTAAGAGTGACTGAAACACCCAACAAATCAATGAATAACTAAAATTGCTCCAGTGGCCGTTGTATCACAAAACGCACTGATGAAAGGCATCGCGCCCAGCGAAGCTTGCAGGATGTCATTAAAAGCATGACCTTTGAAAACCACATCGGCGACCCAGTTTTCTGCGATAGCACAAATTTAATCGCTGATTCGGTTCAGTTACGTAAAGGAGTCATTCCAGACCTAGATGTATACATCAGTTCGGCTACGAAGTGGAAATCTCAGGGCGCGGAAATTGCTAAAGGGGCAACTGAGAAAGTGAGTGGGACTCTGATGTTCTTCGTTGCTTTCTGCTGTCCGCGGTTAGAATATTGTGCGCGAATTTGTTCACAGAGCATCCATAGATGTGACGAAATCACTAAAAATACACAAGGGTGGTGCGAGCATATGCTTTAACTTAGATTTGAGATACCGACTTTCAAATTTTCGAACTGCAGAGTGGGAGCTGAACTGCCCTTGCCTCATAAAACTTGACTGTTCTTATGGCATTCCTTTCCAGGCTATATTTTTGTCTGCATGTCGCTGCTCCACGAAAGCACTTCCACCAATTCGAACGTCAGTTCACTAGATGAGTGGAAGCGATGATACTTTAGAGCCGCATGAACTCGTAAAAAAATTGCGAATCGAATTCACAAAAGTGAGCAATTTTGTGGATCTGATAGCACATTTTTTTGCTGTAAGATTGAACCCTTTGCATTCACATTTCGCTCCACTGCTATCTTTTGTTCTCAATCGTGCTTTTTTTCATTATATATTATGAGTTCCCAAAACGATGGCTATTGTTGTCTGCATTGTGTATGTTTGCTTACTATGAGTGAAGCTGCTGATTGCCATAAAGAATAACCCATAAAGCACTTTAGAGCCATAAGGTGGATATGAGGGGAATCAGCCCCTGCCATAGATGAAAGTTTCAGCGGCGAGTGATATTTAAATAAAGATCCAGAATTCTCGTAAAATAAGCTAAAACAAGCAGTAATGCGTCAGGTTATAAGCAACAAAAGAAAAACACCTCCTGAAGCAACTGGAGTGTTCAGTTCGAGAAACTGTGTGAAACTGGTTGTCGTAGCGGTGGTACTGCTGAAACTCGTCGTAGCTGTGGTAACGATGGAGCTGGCAGTAGAATTAGCGCTTGTATTGACTGCGGCGGAAGTCGTGATCGTGGTGGTGATCGTGGTAGTAGTGGTAGTTGTTTTAGCAGTGGCGGTTTTTGCAGCAGCGGTGGTCGTTGCAGCAGTGTTGGTTTTTGCCGCAGTGTTGGTTTTTGCATCAGTGCTGGTTTTTGCAGCAGTGCTGTTTTTTGCACCAGTGCTGGTATTTGCAGCAATGATGGTTGTTGCAGCAGTGGCGGTTGGCGTGGTACTGGTTGCCGTGATCGCCGTGGTAGACGATGTGATGTTAGTGGTTGTTATGGCAACAGTGGTGGTCGCTTTGATAGCAATCGTTGTTGTATCAACAGTGGTAGACGTTTCGATGGCATTGGTAGTGACGGTAACAGTGGTAGAAGTTGTGATCATCGTGGTGGCAAGAGGTGTAGTAGTGGTTGTTTTGGTGGTGAGAGATTCCGAAGTGGTAGAATCGATACTCTCGAAATTGAACTAAAAAATGACTGAATAGAATTCATAGGTAATGATATCTATGCTACTATTGTCCAGCTCGACCCTGCTCGTGACCGACATCTGAAGAGGTTTTAGCCTGCACCTTACCGGGATATAGGCACATCAGATTGAGTTTAAGGATCAATGAAGTGTTGATACATTAATGGAGAACTAGTGTGGATTGATCAATTGTTCAGGTATTGCTGGATTGACATAGTATCGGCTAATTAAAGAACTATTGATCGATTAATGGGTGGTCTGATTAATCGATAGAGGGATTGTGAATGAGGATCATAATGACAGAGGAAAAAACTATCTTTGAGCTAGTTGCTCGCAGCTCAAGGGCATGTGGACCTGTCTCAGTGCTAATGATGAAATTCAATTCACCTCCCCAAATGGCCACGTCTAACATCATCCAAAACTCCCCTGAGGGCATAACGATCCTGAATGCAACAATTAGAAGCAGTTAAGATGAGCAAATGGCTTAAGGTTCAGGAGAATGTTCAAGTTGATATTGTTGCAGTAAATCGATGTGCAGCAAAAGACGCAATCTGACGCTTAGAGGAAGAGCATCCTTTGTGATTTCGAATCTTACAGATGTTATCGTATCGCTCACATTATCAATAGCCATTTCGTATTAAATTCCGAAAAAAGTTGAACCGTTTGCGTATGTGAGCTTAACGCTATGCGTATTTTGAATAGGAAGTCATCTAGTTCGTCTTAAAAATCTGAAGAGATTTTTTTTTGAATGTATAAAGCGAAAATTGAGCGATAAAGTTCGAAAATGAACCGATTGGAATATATAAAGGATTGTCAGGCTGGAAAAAATAGAAATTGCAATCGAGTCCCTGTCCTTATGCGCAATGTGTTCTCGCGTTGCATGAAAAAACACTCGCCCACTTGGGGCTCATTCTCAATGGCTAGTTAAATAAGATTATGAATATTTTTGGAGTTACCTCAAACATCGCAGGAGGACCATACCCAAAGGACTCCCCGATAGACCGATTGCGTTCAGCCTCATTAACTGAAAAAGCACATCACGGAGACTAGCACGATATGCCTTCTTGGAATTCAGCCAGTGCAAATAACCAGTGTCACAATTAACCAACAAATGGATAGGTGATGCACAACATTGAGTTCATATTTCGGCCGAACCGACCGCTCCTACAAATGCCCTGCAAATATCCGTTTGCTAGGCGCATTTTGTCCACAATCGTAGGATGAAAAGACCACTGCAGCAGGGTCGGTGATCTTGAATGCGTTGAGCATTAAACATTTTGGAAACATTGTGCGTCTTCAAAGTCAACCCCCCCCCCCTTTTTTTTTTTTACAAAGATTGACTCTGTAATCACTCTTTCTATTTGACGCCAAGACGATCCACAGATTAGAAAAGTTAGCAATAGTTTGAATCGTTCACTGAAACTCGTTGAGAAACAACGGTAGTCAATGGCAAAGAGTGGTGTTTTACAGCTTTGAAATCTGAAATGCAAAAACTATTTTATCTGAGCATCATCTTTTTGTTTCATACCAATATACTACTCCTAAAAGTTTTCATTTAATTAAAAAGAATTTCATAAATGCTAGCAGAGACGCCGCACTTACACGCAAAAAGTTGTGGCCATGGAGGATCGTCATTCTTCGCCCCTGAAATTGATGGCATTGATTGGTGGACATTTGTGTAATCAGAGAAATTAGTGTATTGCAGAGATAATGTAATGCGCTTAGCAATGTGCTGTCACTTCGATTACTGTCAGCATTCAGCCCGCTAAAGCCTAGAAACAATTTCGTTCGATCTTGCAGCACCTGGCTAGCGAATTTAGTTCAGTTGTCTTATTTGGACGTGCAAAAAAGAGTGGATAAATTCCACCCGTCTCCTCTTCGCGGTATTAATTGGGCCATAGAGGGCAGCAATGCTATCTGGCTAATGTCGATTCTATCGTTCAGCATGAGACCGAGCGACGTGTCGACCGGAGCATTTGTCTGTCACGTTGTATGCAATGTTAACTCAATCAAAATGGAGGAAATATCGCGCGATCATTTATATCTTAAACGGTCCGAAGGAATGATGATTCGAATATGCTACGAACTGACTAATTTTTTGAGATTCTAATACTCATGGTTGCTCTCTCAAGTCATAGTTGTATCGATAACATTAGTCATAGAGGCTCATCGCTTTGTGTAATTCACACAAAGATTCACGCGTTTTTTCTCACACACGCACCTAAAAGGCTTTGTATGTTTTGTAAATGAACGTCAAAGTGGTTAGATGATGCAAATTTGTGGCATCTTGCAGATCGCCTCTCATTTTCCAGTGACTATCAATTCAATTCATCTTTTCATTGAAGTGTTCTTCTCTTTGAGGGGATTTTTATATTCAAAACTCTTTTGTATAGGGACAATTTTCGATGATAACATATCTTTTTATTTGGAAGGATACCTCGTGTTTGGGCCATAAACCTCAGATTACTATTTGCAAAAAATGAACATATCTAAGAGGTGCTAAAGTAAGTTGGGCGGTTCCGTTTATGAATGTTTCCATTTCAATGATTATGTTCATATCTTTTAGCGAAAATGCAAAAATATGCTCAGAAGATTCGTGTGTTTATAAGTCTAGGTCTTTTTATACGTCGGAAAAGATGGACTGTAAAGGCTTGTAAAGAAAAGGAATTGGAAGTGTGCTATATGGGCTATCATTGCGTGCATTTTCCAAATTCCTTATCATTTTCACAACATTTCAGCTGATATAAAGACATGCTGAACCCCACATTGATAATTCGATCGGACGGATCACTTCAGAGTATGCAGTAAAAATCCACTATCAGCATTTCGCAGCCTCACCAATGTGAAATGCAATACAACTGACCACAAAATGCATCCTCATCCTGTGATCACTCAACTCGTTCTAGCCCCTTCAAGAGATGATGGATCAACAAGGAGGTTACCTATAGTACAACACTGCAAAGAACAACCGTCGACAAAAGGAAGTTCGTCTTGGAGTCGCATCGCATATAGAGGAAAGCGCGAACATGAAAACAGGAAGGGAGCATTAGAAGTGCAGGTTTGTCAGGGGAATTAGAACCATCTCTTTTACTCCATTTTCGTAAACTCCGGCTAATGTTGCTTTTTTTTCGACACCGAATTCAATACCCATCAATGCCTCTTGCCCAGAGGCCATCTCCGAAATCTTCTCGTTCAAATCACTACCCGAATACACTCCTGTTCGATTGACGATGTTAGCCGTTATGGCTGCAAAAGAAAAAAAAATTCGACCATGAAGAATTACCACGAAGAAACACGAGCAAGCATACTGCTTGCAACAGGAGAACTCTGACGATATCAAAACTCGTCATGCGCCAAACAAAGATACCAACATGTTGTTTCTTCAGATTCACTTACTTATATACTAAAGAGATATACAAATTATTTCTACGTTCTAAGCACTCATTTCAAAAATTAGTGCATTTGAAATGAAAAAATAAATAAAATTTGCGCAATTAAGCATTTGCAAATTTTTGCAATTTTGCATTCATGGAACGCATTATATTGATTAAGCGCGTTCGTGCGTTCACGTATATCCATCCCTATTTAGCATTTGATAGTGCTTATCAATAAAGCACAATGTAAAATAATAGTAAATGAAAAAACATTGCTGAATGCATCAAGCTCATATCACCCTAGTTGCTAGTTGTGCATGTGAAGTTGAAAGCCTCGCTAGCATAAAACGGTGACATCGCAAATTGGTCATAAATCTGAGAAATATATATCTCTTTTAAAGTTCCACAAGCTTCATCTTTGATCGAGCATTGTCTATTACTCAATCATTGCTATCATCGACTAATCTGGTGACTTCTGTTGAGGATTCAAATTTTGCAGAAGAGATTCTTCGTCAATGTGGATTGAGATGAGTGAGATTATTCTCAACAAGAATCAAGCGGCTAATTGTTTCCAAATGAGATCAAGATCAAATCAAGATCAAATCTTTTTCGAAGTTTTTCAGCTCATAAATTCAGTTCGTTTCGTTAATACAATTCCCTTCAATTTTCCAGCGTCCATCAAAGAATTTGAGGTGCTTGGCAAAATGCAGAACACCAAAACGATGAGGGCTCAACACAATAGACCGCAATTTCATCAATTTTTTTTTCGTTATAAATACAAGTAGAACACATTAATTTTCAGCATATAATACATTCTCGTAATTCCCTCAAAATATAAGAAATTTCTATGTTTGTGATATTAGTGCGACAACCAGCGTTGAAGTTAATCGGAGATCTCAGTGCTTTTCTTTCGCTCAATTATTCAAAAAATGAAAACTATAATCCCCACACCTTCAGCGTAGATGTAGTGAACATATTTTTAGTTTTCTATATCATACTGTCGGAGAATATCTTCTGGAATCACCTCCGCTATACGGCTTTTTGCCAGGTTGACAATGGTTCAAACTAGTCAGCGTACACTTATTTATCAAAAATCTTCAACCCTGAATCATTGGGATATTGCGCTTCAAATTTTATTGGATAATTTAATAGGAAATTGTATACGACGTTCGCACCATAATGCCTTTGAAAATATACGAGTTTCTTTCAGCGCAGAGTAGTTTCTTTCTGCCCTCTCCTTCACCCTCAATGAAAAATATTGCAACACAAATGATACTCCACATAGTTTCCACTCTCACGTTGTGCGACTTTCGTTAATGCTTCAATTGTCGATGTATTGTTGATGTATCTAATGATCGATCCTTTAGAGTCGTTTTGATCATAACCCTCTATGCATTCCAGCTTATGCAATTGAGAAATAAAAATTGCCCAATTGCTAGAGTGTCGACTCGAGTTTTCGAACAACGTTCATACAAAATAAATCCAATCGTGAGATATAGACTGTGAGAGTTGTACAACGCGCAATAACTGCGCACCTCAGGATCTCCACTTCATCTCATTGTGTTGATTCCAAAACAGTTGAACTAAAATCTGCTTGGTACAGTTTTATTGTCATCTATTTCATAGACATTAACAAAACATCGAATATTCACATAAAGCGAAGATCAACAAGTCTGGCGATCACTTGAGGTCGCGAAAAAAGCATCACGAGAAGCATAACTGATGACGGCATACAACGCCTATTCCATCCTGAAATTTTTGTGGAGTTCATCTATAAGCGAGAATGAAATAGATAACAAATCAATGAATGACGAGAAAGTGGCAATCGTTTTACGCGATGACATCTCATTCAAATTCTAGATGCTTACGTCAGGTTGGATATAGAGAGGAACTCTCAAGGCATCAAAATTGCCAAAGAGCAGCAAATTGTAGTTAGCGCTTCTTTGCTGTTTATTGTCGTTTAATGTTATGATATAGTGCGCAGAATCGGTCAATAAAAATCCACGAAAATGACGAAAATATTGAGAATGTACGAAAACGGCATTCCACAATTGCTTGAATTCGAGATGCTTAGTTTCAAGATCCAAAGCTACAGCAGAGATGGGGTTGAACTGTTTAAGTGCGCTTCAAAACTGTTGACGACCTTCCTTTCGAGGCTACGTTTTTGTTTGCATTTCGCTCCCCGAAAGCAATCTCTCCAACTCGAACGCCCATTCATTAGATGAGGGGAAAACGATCCTTTTTAGAGTTTAGAGGCATACGAATTCGTTTGAAATTGCGAATCGAAATCACAACACCGAAGATTTCTGTGGATTTTGATAGAACGCCGGTTAGTTTCGGCTGTGAATGGAATTATTTGGTGATGCTGGAGTGAGCTCTCTTGCAGTCAATTTCCCCTCTATTGCTATCTTTTGTTCTCACTTGAGCTTTTTTCTTTATATATATTCTATATCATATCTCAAAAGGCTAGCTGATGCACATAGTTACCTATGTTTCCAACGTCGAGCAATGATGAAATGGAACTCCATCACTCTTAGAAAAGCGGAATCTAACACCAAAATTGTGAGAAGCAAAAGAAAATGACCTCTTGAAGCAATTGAACGGTCTACTTGGCGAGATTCGATAAAGCGTCTCGTATTATCAATAGTTTTGGGGGTTGTCGTAAGAACTGCAGCAATAAAGACGGATAGACTAGTGTCAACGTCAGCAGTGATTGTAGAAGTGGTGATTGTGATAGTTGGGGTCAGAGTACTATGCTCCCAAGTGACAGGTTGCTTCTCTTTGAATGCAGACTGCAAGAATTGTTGAATGGAAATGACGGATAATATAATGCACTATTGAGGTTAGCTAGTCTTATTCGAGTGGAATAGCAGAAAAGAGTTCAACAGAAATTTTATCGACGTAAAGGCATAGTAGACTATGCTGAAGTAATAAATTTATGGAGAGATGCTCATTGAAGGATTGACGAATTGAAGGACACAATTGATAGATCGACATGTTGATGAATCGACGTAGTGATGGATGAATGAAGTGGAGTTGTTCATTGAAAAGATCGAAGGGTGATTCGCAGATGCATAGACCGATTATGAACGGTGACTGAGACAACCATATGGAAGGTAGCATTATTCCTTGATTGGTCGTAGCGAGGGATACGTGAGGTAGTCGCAGTTCATAACTTTGCCTATACGACTTAACCATCGTGGAAATATTCAACATTATTTTCTTGCAGTTGGTCACCGCATCTGAAGACGTGATGTGCTGCAGAGAAACACAGTAATTTTCGGTACCCTTTGTTTTTCTTGGATTATGTTCCATTTCCTTTATGATATGGAGAGATGCCTCATATAGAAATCCTGTAGGAGTGCTCTTATAGAACGATCGGGTATATCAGTTTCGTGTTATTTCAGTAACAGTTTCATTTCAGTTTCACACGAACGAATCATTCCTTTTGCCGAAAAAAGAGATGAAATAACTGTATATATAGTCAGGATTGATTGGGAAACTCCAACAACGCATTGATTAAGGTATATGATGGGTCATCAGACATGAGAGTGAAGGTGTAGAAAATCCTCGGACGACCCTTCTTACGTGCCGTACTCTTTGACGTTGCCGTGGGAAAGCTCGCTCATATAGATCCAATTTCCAACAGCTACCCATTATAAAACATGGCCTAATTCTTTGATAGATAAGAACTAAATTACCATATCCGCACTACATATGACCATATCATATGCCGATGGACCCAACGAAAACCCGATAGCTTTGTCGCCAGCTGTAAAATTTGTGGGTCAGTAAATATGAAGATATACGAGACACAAATCATGAAAAGTTAACAAAGAAAATAGCAGTGCATCAATTTCGGAAGTTATTCGTAAGTTTAGAGCGCATAAAATTTTCAACGGAATTCCAATAAGCTCGCTTAGGTCTTCTACTCTTTAAGTAGTAGAGAAAAAGTCATCAAAGGCGGTTGTTGAATTAGATTGTGAGCACAACTTCTTTTAGATGTGGTGAATAAATGGAATGCGATGAAATAGACCACCTCAACAATCCAAATGAAGTTAACTTAAGTGATCGGAAATGATGCACTTACTCTCTGTCATCCCCATGAAATCAAATGTAGCAATATCTGAAAGTAATACCATTATTGAGTGTCATTTATGTAGTGCACGAAACGAGCAAATGATGACAATAGGCGATTCTTAGCAACGTCTGATGATTTCTATTATTGCCGACAATTTGTTGGCTGACTATTGAAGAGATGAAGAGTTCGTTCGATATTGCCGCAATGATTCTACTAAGGGACAACTCGTTTTACAGCTTTGAACTCATTGCAGCGATTAGCGAACGAATGAAACGACAGTAAACGAATAACATTTAAGCATATCCGCTGAATTGCTTCTTTTTTTTTCTTCGTCTTAGAAAGCAAATTGGACAAAAAAAATATTCATAGCAAATATTACGATGTGGACGTTGTTGCTTGAAACGGTCAAAAGATGTGTCATGAGTATTTCACGATACAAAATCAACAACTGAAAGAGCACATCACGAAGATTAGCACGATATTATCTCTCTCTTGACATTCAGCTAATGCAAATAATCAGTGTCACAATTAGGCAATAAATCGATAGCTGATGCACATCATTGAATTCATATTTTCGCTGAGCCAACCGCTCTTACCCGAACTACTTTTTAAACGATTCTTCTGCTAATCATACTCTGAAGACGAAGTAGTGCGATAGAAATGTTCGCCTCGAGAGGTGATCTCTGATTTTAATATTACTGCAGCGTTGAGGAGATCAAGCAATCTTCTTCTTAGATATTCATCAAATAATTTCTTTCATAAGCAGCGCTTTAAAAGTTTACATTGAGAAAATATTGCAAAATTTGAATTATTTTGAGTTCAAAGCGTCGAAAAGAATATTGATCATATGGCTGAGAAGGCTTCCTAACGAAAGAAAATGATAACTCCACCTTGTTGCCCATTTATTTTCTTCTAGCTCTTCCTCTTCCATCCTTTTTTTGCTGTGATACTTTGCGAGAACAATAAACTCATAATTTTCCGAAAGTATTTGTACGAATCATAGATGCTTATCTCAGCAATACTTTTCGGATGTGAATTTGCCTTTGCTGATTCTCCGAAAAAAGCTCTTCAGGAATAGAACATAATGACGAAAATGTGTTAGGTCCGAGGTAAGAATGCGAAAGGAATGATAGAACTAAGAACGAATATAACGCATAGAATAGTATGCTCAAAAATAGAACACGACGATCATTATGTGATGTTGCAATAGCGGGGATTACAATCGAGCAAACCCATATTCCCACTCTCTTCATCTCATCATAACAGCTTGAACCATAGATTAGACAGCACGAATTTTGGCATCAGGCTTTGGCATTCATTATCGAACAGCGATAGCTCAGAGAGGAATATGCGCGATATCAGTAGCGAAACACATAACACAATGATGTGTTTGGTTGCTTCGGTTATCTCTCATTCCATAGCCATACGATTTTATGTGGGCTGTTAAAATTCACTCTAAAAATCCGTACAGATAGAATCGAAAATGCCGCACTTACACTTTTCTCCTCCAGTCGTAAACGGAAGAGGATCTGGAATTAATAGTAAGATTGATTATCAATTATTTAGTGCACAAAAAGGAACAAATGATAAGAATAAACAACTATTAGCAGTGAGTGATCATTTCCATTACTTTCAACATTCTAAGCGTCTAGTGATGAAGAGAAGAGAGCAAGCAGATTGTTGAGTGTAGTATCACCTACAATATAGTCATTTCTTGAGAGTTTGATAGCGTGAATAGCTCTCATTTCCTAATAAAAGCGTTCAAATTCGTTATCACGTTGGAACTTTCTATGCTTCCATTATCCCCCGAGGTGTAGTCACATTGATAAAATCATGCACGAAAGCACGTCGATGTGCTTAGCGCATCAGAAGGGTTACTCGTCTTTATCATCTAGTAATCATCGAAATTATATCGTAAATGAGTAGAAGAATACCGAAACCGTGAAAATTTGCAAAATAAAATGTTTTTCATTGTATTGCTGCCTTCGACAAATCGTATCTCTCTCTTTTCGGAACTCTTCCACTTATATGAAACTTTCAATAACAATACAACTTCTCTTTTCAAAATCATACGTTTTCTTCGGAAAACGGCGTTCGGCTTTGTTCCTGAAACAATAGCGTCAACAACGATCAGAATTAACTGCATTGTTCCGTTTAGAATTCATATTTTTTTCATATGTTCATGTTTTTTTTAGCCAAAATGCAAAAATATGCTCAGAAGATTCGTGTGCTTATAGTTCTTGGTCTTTTAATACGTCGAAAAAGATGGACTGTAAAAGTTTGTAAAGAAAAGGAATTGGAAGTGTGCTATATGGGCTATCATTGCGTGCATTTTCCAAATTCCTTATCATTTTCGCAACTTTTCAGCTGATATAAAGACATGCTGAATCCCACATTGATAATTCGATCCGACGGATCACTTCACAGTATGCAGTAAAAATCCACTATCAGCATTTCGCAGCCTCACCAATGTGAAATGCAATACAACTGACCACAAAATGCATCCTCATCCTCAGATCACTCAACTCGTTCTAGCCTCCGTTAAGAGATGATGCAACGACAAGAAATCCGTGTAGGAGACCGCCTGTACTTCAGATCTTACTAATGACTGTTACAATCCGAGCATCGGTGGACTTTGAGTGAAAACTATGAGCCAAACTAGTACAACATACATAAGCGTATGTTTCAATAAATTCGTGCACTTATAAACATATATATATATATATATATATATATGTATATATATATCACTTGATCACTTGATCACTTGATTGACCGGACTGTCGAACGTCGATGACGCTGCCGGTCACAATGCGCTTCCATTAGGGTACTGAGGCCCGTGGTTTTGCATTGTTGTAGCCAAAAAGTGACGCCACCCCGCTCTCATATTTTTCTTTGATGATTCGAATAGGATAAGAGTTACCTTCTCTTTCCGTGTCAGCGGATTACAGTGCTAGAAAGAACGAATTTCAACTAAAACCAACTTGTTTTAACGCGAGCTATCTCTCTCGTATACGCAGAAAATATGGCATCATAAAACTTTGTATCAAATACAGCTATTTTTCCACCCATTGAGCTATTGCATATGTTTTCAACTTCGGCTACAGACTCAATAGTCCTCTGCAAAGACAGCTAGATTACGTGAAAGGCGGTGACACCAAGGAAATCGAGAGAGTGTCGAATAGGTCACACTGACACGCAACAAAGGGAGAATGGGGGAGGGAACGAAAAAGGATGATTCACGCTGATCCCATACATTTTCTGACATGTAGCGGTAGATTGTCCAACAGCGTATTTGTCTGCTATAGTTCATTTAGATGGCTGAATTTGGGCTCCACGGCTCCCAAAAGAAAGCAGTAAGCTCGATATCGATAGATCAGTACGTATTTGTTTTCGTGCTTTCAAAGATTTGAATCAAATGCCGTCATAAACAGCGAAATCCATTCATGTAAAACTAATTGCGTGAAATTTGAAGAGATACCTCCAACGGGCACTCCGAGTGCAAGACCGAGGTTTAGGTCTCCCTTAAAGTATTTCATTGTCTGCCATTAGTCATCCTGGTACTTACCAGACGGAGCAAAAACACTAGTCCGATCTTTATTCGAATTCAGCTCTATTGCACAAGAGGTTTGCTTGGAAGGTCTCGATCGGCAAAATAACAGTGGAAATGAAATCAGTAAACAAAGGGAAAAGAATATTAAGGTCAGTTGATGGGAAGCAATGATTATGCGAGGTCGTACATGTACATTGTTGACTTGAATAAGGCGCAAGTGGCACGTGAGTGCAAATATCCACTCCGCTCCATTAATGAATGTGTTTCAGCTCAAGGATTCTTTCCGGTGATGAGCTGAAACCATCTAAAGGCGTTCTTTAAGGGCACAATAAAAGAAGCACACCTCAGAAGGAGAGGGAAAGGGAACGGAGCGGCGTAGAGCGTTTGTAAACCTCAACGGAAAAAATAAGAAAGAGGCTCTTGAATCGCACAAATTCGGTCGATTTTCAAATGTCGCAACGTTTTTAGCTGTAATTATATATCAAAAAATGCCTATTCCAGATAGGCAAACACTCTAAAGTGAGCACTGTGAAAGATGCCTCTTGTGAAGCATCTTTAACGCTCGAAAGTGCATAAATTTCTATATATAGTGGGAGAAATCGACTCATGTAAATGTTCAATGATAGGTGAGTAAAGTGGCCATGTTGATGGCAGTTTTTTCAAGATGATGGGAATTTTGCATCTATAATTCCGTGCTCTATAGCTAGCCGTTTTTTTTTTTTAGCGTGGAAAGAGTTCTTTGCGATCGTATCATTATCTTTTCCCCTGCAAAAGTTCTAAGTACATATTCCTCAACAAACAGAAAACACTTCTGGAAAATATCTCCAAAAAGCGTTTAAGCACTAAATGAGAGAAATGCAAATCGAATTCGATTCTGTGATATTCTCAAGTTTCTGAATAGTGAAAACTTAGTGAAACGTAAACATCGTATGAGAAGCTTCTCAAGAATAACTCATAGATTATCATACGAGTGAAATATTCTTCAAATAATTTCTCAATAAGATGCAAATAACACATCGATGATGCGAGCCGAACCCAATGTATTAAAGAGTTTGCGAATAAATTTAAATTAACGACTTACAAGCGTGACAAATATATAATAGTTGTTAAGATATGCTTCATCATCCATAACATCTTCCATATAATATACACCTTTAATAAAACGGATCATAATTCATTCATGCGTCAATATTTGCATGCAAAATTTTGTGATGAGCCAAAGTTATTCTCTCCCAAAAAGTGATAAAGTCAAGTTCTACAACATCCTACAAGTAGAAACTCTTCGAGAGATTCAAGAAAAATAGCAATTTGATGGCTTGTCTCGCTATACTGAAGAAACCCATGCTAAAGGGAGGAATTTGAGGATTGCAAACTCTTCTTCATACTCCTCGACCACTTTTGTGACCACACTATTTTGCCTATCTTTTCGTAATAGATAGATCCCATTAGTGGGAATACAGTTGCTTTCGCACTGAACAATCTGTGTTAAGAAAAAAAAAATGAAAACTATAGAACAAACCGTACTATTGACATAGACTTAACCAATGAGGAAGCATTTCAAGTTCCAGAGGTTCTTTTGCCGAGAACTATGTCTCTCAAGAACAATATTCTTCTCCCGGTAGACACTGGAGAACTGAAGAAAAACCACCGAGCACAGCATATTTATGTCAGAATCACAACGCGGATGGAGGGTAAGCAAAAACGAAAACATGAGAGGAAGAGGTCATGCATGAGCTGAAAAATGGCGAGGCTGATGAAACGCTCGATGTTTGGCTCCGATGGTGAGGTTGGACCATCGACGGAGAAAATTTTAACCAACTCGGTTTGCTTGACTTCATACCCTCTAATCGGTGTTCTGCACTCATTTGTCACCGTCGAAGACGGTACCCTCAGCTTACTCTTGTGATCACTCCAAAGGTCTCCAGAATTTTTCCAGTCCAATCATATACCTTAACAGTGCTATTCAACACTCAGTGATGAACACTGCGATTAGGATACTTCGATTCTACAAGGATGACTTACTAGGATATCCGGGAAGTGGCAACATGAGGATTGAGGCCACAAATGTGATCATAGCCGCGCACGTCGATAATATCAGAAAGCCTCCCTTAATCATCTCGAACCAGTCAACGTGGAGGCACAGCAGACAACTGTCCTCCTCTTATATCCACTCCCTTAAATATCAGAAAGATTATGCAATTTGGCTCGGTTATGCATTAAACGATTGTATTTGCAGTAATGCATTCAAAACTCAATCGACCTCATTGTCATAGCAAATATTCCAAAAATGGTGATTTCTTTAATGTTTATGCAAATGCGCATCTTCAAGATATCCTTTCAGATGTCACTCACTCTACGATGGATTTTGTGATTCAAAGCAACAGCATTTGCGGAAATAGGCCTAATATGTTCATCAAAAATGATTCATCACTTCAAATATATCGAATTCCTAAAATCCTAAAGATCTATTTTAAAAGAAGTTGAATTATTTTGCCAGATAAGTGAGCATAATAATTTCTTTCCAAAAAAAACAACCACCAGCAGATCGAATTTAGTGGCGTTCTAGACGAAGCGTTAGCACAGTGTAACTTTAATTCTCTCGAAAACGGATGCTGCTATCATCACCCAATTCAGCAACGATTCACACACCTTTAATCTCAAATTCAATCACTTTTTTTTTGACATAAATGTGTGGAATATTTGATTTTGAGCTGCATCACTCTCAAACAAATATATAGATCGCTGCAACACTTTGATATCGGTTCCTGACAAGATCACATCCTAATCTCACAATTTTGCGCCAAACTTCAAATTCAATCTCCGTCTCATTTCTGATATGCCGTCGAGATGGTTCATCGCTTGATAAGCTGTGTGCTTTCATGTTTATGATCTTATCATCGATTACCGTTTAAGCTAGGTAATTGAGAGTTGGTTTTCAAACCTGTCAAACTTTGAGGAATTGGATGGTTGAGGAGGAGGAAGGTATGAGGCTGGTTGCTTGTCACCTCGTATAATCATCATGCTTTTATATTTTTGTTTGCCTATGTCCCAAATAGTAGTATTTAGTTGCGTATCGAAGATATGTTCAAGTGGGCGATCGCACACTATCCTTCACTACCCTCTCAAAGTTAACTGACCGTTAACAAAATTCGTTGAGACAATTTTCGAAACTTTATGATCCCCCCCAAAATAGGCTCTATTTAAAGAATCGAAATTTTAGGCTCTTTGAAAAATCTCCCCCACCCTCTTCCATCTCTTTTCATGCGACGGATTAGCCCCACACATCAGAGGTATCTGATGAAGTCTGACAACGATCCGATGACGCATTTTATGAGATTCGGTAGGAAGGATGGGCATAATAAAATACGCAAACGTCGAGAAGCCAGAGAATTCGTTTTTCTGAGATTTTAACGGATTTCACCACCGATCAGTTGGTGTTTTGCTCGCAGCAATAAGTTCCCCACCTTTGTAGCCGCAATTCCATTCTTAGAACGAACACTCAGCCCCAATAGAATAGTTGACTACGTATAGTGAGAATAGTTGACTCATGTAAATGTTCAATGATAGGTGAGTAAAGTGGCCATGTTGATGGCAGTTTTTTCAAGATGATGGGAATTTTGCATCTATAATTCCGTGCTCTATAGCCAGCCTTTTTTTCTAGCGGAAAAAGAGTTCTTTGCGATCGTGTCATTATCCTTTCCCATCCTCTTCCTTCTCTTCTCCTCCTCCCTCCCGCCTCGGCACTCTTTCCCAACTGTTTCGTTCAGACTACTGAAGTAATGCCATGTTGTGGTATGTAGGTTTCGTAAACTAATAAAAGCTTAAAATTTGTTGTTTTAAGAGGGGATTATCATTGAGAAGCAAAAATGTCATCCTCGGATGAAGAGTTGGTGGTGCGTAATCCATTCAAGGCATCGTCGAGTGGCGGTGAGAGAAGAAGCACTCGGCGAGCAAATATTTCACGACGCAAGGAGACACAAAATAAAGCGCTCGAGGAAGTGAGACGTGCTCGTGCAACGGGATTAGTCCATCGTATTGACGTTGGTTGTTGTTCTTTTATAGTTTAATTGTCGTTATCTGCGAAC
>JAARMF010001473.1:8039-20644 GCA_022844705.1 Toxascaris leonina
TTGTGAGACAAATAGACAAACATACGATGTATGTTTGGGCCTTCCTGCCACTGTGCTGCTGTTGCCTTAACTGAAAACCACGCTGTTTGCCACCTCCCTCACACTTTTTCATGACGTGCTTAGGAGCGTCTCTGGTACCTTCTTGTCTTGGCAGTCTCTAAACCAACAGTCCCCTCTGAAGAATTTTTCCATTGGGCGTAACAAGACCGGAGTGTCTTTTTTTATTCGCATATGCTGTGATGAGAATTATACGAAATTCAGTGCAGATTTTTAAGTGTAAAGCAAAATATAACACCGAATTTTGCTGTCGTCTTTTTAAGAACTTCACTTTCAGCTTCACATAGCGATCTTTGAGCACATCTGTCTTTCACTTGAATAAATAAATGGATAAACAAGTTAACGAATATATAAATAAATGCTTAATTAAATAAAGAAATGTATGTTCATATATTTATATGTATAATTGAATAGAGCAACATGATAGGTATTATATGTTTTAGCACACTAGGCAAGGTGATAGGAATCTAGATTCGGCATATGTCGGATTGATTATTTGGATTGCAGTGAAGTTTGAAAAATTCTTTGAGCATTTGAAAGTATTCCGCCCCCCTCACCACCACTGTCCCTTTCTCAATTTTTATCCGAATCCCAGCGGTAATCTGAAGAGTACTACCAGAGAATCGCTGCTTCGTTTTTTTTAAAGTGTTTTATGGAAGGCGATCGCTATAATCGTTCCATTTTTAACCTTAGGTGTGACTTGAGTTCAAGCTCGACATCTCGAAAGTCGATCGATATATTTAGAAACATATGCCGTCTACCGGATAAATCATCCGAGCAATCGCAATGGTGCTACTTGCTTGCATTCAATGATTGATGAAATCCATCAATTGCTATCACTGAAAAACTGCATTGCATGTTGCTCCAATCTCGGAAAGTGGTGACGTCATCGGCGATGTATATATATATATATATATATATATATATATATATATATTCATATACATTGCGGTTATTCGAATTTTTCGCTCCAAATCAGATTTCATAAAGCGATGGCTCATTTGCCAGAATTAGTTAGCACCTTCAAATGCTTTGATAAAACGCTTGTAGTATTTACAAGCATTTCGTCTTTTAGTCTTTGAAAGTTGGCCTTGTATATTAGGATCGGCGTTCTTTTTGCTCATCTCCTTTAATTTTAAATTTTAGCTTTGAATCATCATAATCTTTGATTTCCTCTCCCCCCCCCCCCTCCCCCCACCCCATTCTTCCTGAAATGCACTGATCTAAGATGTGGATTGTGTTCAGCTCAAATTAGCTAAGAAAGGGGGACTATCCTAACAAAGGATGGCGATACTATGCCATCAAAGAAAAGCTTTGACAGCTTAAGTGATGAAATCCGATGCGGAGAATTTCAGCACTCTTTGATGTTTAATTTTTTTTTCTTCTGAAGCCAATTGCTTTGAAAGCTCGATGAAGCTTTAAACAATGTATATTCAACATTTATATTGATCGCAAAAGACAATAGAAAAACCATTATTGATGTCAATACTTCTGCAGTGATTTCTCATTAATCTCGTTTCATTGATTCATAGGCTCACAAAAATTCACGCCTTATTTATATCACTATATAATAAGGAGAGAAAGAGAGAGAGTGAGAGAACGAGGGAGAGAGGAAGAAAGGAAGCCGAAGGGAATAAGAGAAATAGAGAGGGACGAAGAGGAAAAATTATAGAAAACATCGAGATTCTCGACTTTTATTTTCCATTGTCAAAGCTTGAGCAACGGCTTATCTGCTATGCTACCCACCTACGCTTTCAATGCCTCGTTTGAATCCTATGATGTGCATTGCGATTAATCATCGAAATTTTCTTTTTTCTTCTCATCAGTAAGCTATTGTTTAGTAATTCCCAGGTATTTCTGAATTTAGGCAATTATTGCTTTCATATTCAATAGTAAAAGTGACCTAAAGCAGCCTTTTCGTGCTATTTGCAGAGAGTTCCACAACAATTTTCAAGTATTGTTGATTTAGCTACAGGCTCTTTAAGTGATGATAGATCATGCAGATAAAAAGATGTTTAAAGCCTTATCCAGTGAGATGCGAACTTGTAGAAGCATTCCAGGTCGTCATTGTGACTCATGACTGAGGGAAGGGCTAGGGGGAGGAGGACAGAAGAAAGCGAAGGAGGGGGATATTTGGCCTCATGGGCGAACGGCCGTAATGGTAAAATAATGAAACTCTGAGAAACATGTTCTGGCCACATAGCAATTGTGAAGGAGAGCAGTTAGAGTGTTTTATGCACATAGATACTCAATAGCTTATTCGCTCTTTTCAATTCCATATGCTCATCAACTTGAAGGTACTAGGCTAGAACTTGGCCAATATACGAGTAGTGCCCAATTAAAAACCACAAATTGCTGAAAATTTGCCGCACTCTTGGAGCACTTCTTAGCTTGTCGAACCATCCATATGCAAATTGTTGTTCGCTGTTCTTCATCCTAGCTCTTTCCTCCATTATCCCACACATTTCTCATACCTCATACTTGTGAAAATTCCCACCAATCGAAGATTTTTCCTCTTTCATACGACCTGTTCATCGAGAAATATTGTCAACTAAAGTCACATCTATCGTAGTGACTAACAAAATATGACCGAAAATCTCGTTGCAACTCTACGATTTCAGTTAAATGTTTAGATGAGTTGATTGATATTCATATCATTGAGTATTTATGATTGCGATTTTTAATGCACAACTAGTCGGAGAATATCTGCTAGCAGCTTTTTCCTATGATTCATTAACTGATTATCGCTTAAAACTTCTGATTTGAATAAGCCAGCCGTACAGTTTATGAAATTTGACCTGCGAATAAGAACTAAAATTTGGGATGGGGAGTGGGAAGGAGGGAAGAGAGAGGAGGTGAAGAGAGAAGCTAAAGGGAACGGAACCGAAAAAAATTGCCACTTTCAGCGATCTTCACTTTTTTTTCAGTGTTTTCTGAAACATGCTCAAGCGAAAATACTAAGTTTCAATAATTTTTCACATATCCCAAGAAATTTGTGCTGAAAATATTCCCTCTGAATTGATGGAAGATTTTTTCATTGAGAATACGGCATTAGCTTCCAAGAGGAAATCGCAAAGGATATGCTATATAGAGCCGCTTTCGTTATCATTTATTTATATGTTGCAGCTTTGCGAGCGAAGCTTTCTTTACAGAGCGCTTTAGAGCGCTTTTCTTTGTAGGCTATAGATTTTAAATATTTCGTAGCGTTGATTAAATACTGAGTTCAAGAACCGACTCATCAGATTAGGTCGTTGTTGAAGATTTATATTCTTTGAGGATTTTTAGTATCGATTCAAGTACTTAAGTATTTAGGTAATTAAGTAGGCATAATATTCAAGCATTGATGACATTTTCTTGAGTCTCATTGAGTTCGAGGGCAAGTCAATTCCATTAAAAGTTCTCGTATTCCAAGCTACTCTTCTTATGAAATATGCTCTCATAAATTCGAATGCGTCGATCATATCAATCCGAATCACTCAACCGTTCTTTTTTTTGCATCAATTTGCACTTGAGAGATATGCACATCAGAAAAAAAATCCTATATTTCTTCGAAATTGATAAGCATTCTCAACGTTCATCCGCAAATGTCCTGAAAATATCCTGAAAATATCCTGAAAATATCCTGAAATTATCGTCCCGAAAATCTCATTGAAACCATCTATCTATGGCGAAGTTGTTGATGAGAAATTTTTTCTCTCCAATTGTTAGATTTTCATTTGAGACTCCACTATGAGTGCAATAATTAATTTACTTAGCGTAGGCTAATGTTTTGTTGCCTAGAAAAGAAAGTGAATATTTATTATAAGTTTGAAGAGAGCAGAACTTAGCTTGTTGTTTCTAAACTTTCGAGGTTAAGCAGTTTTATGAAAATTTTGAGCCTATTTCGAGCACTAAAGCTGAATTAAAATATTTTTCTATCATTTATTGCTAATTTTCTAAATTATCGAAAATATGTGATGGTTTACTCGATATTTCTTAGTTCCTTGCTGAAAAGTCAACAAAAACAAACGATCCATTATAATCTTCAATGCATTCAGTGCTCCAATATTTTCTCAGCAATTATTAATTATATTTATCGATGATTTTTATAACATTTTTTTCATTTTTTTTTCATTACGAATACTCACATCTTTCATACTACTTTATACATTCTTGCATTAAGCGGAAGTTTGAAGTGATATGAGCAGTAAAGGATTTGTAGAAAAAAAATGCCCTTTTTGATAGAAAAAAAATGAATTTCGAATTCTGCACGGTCATCAGCCTTAATGCAGTTTCACAATTTTATGCCTCATTCCAGTTTGGTTTTATTCAAACACATACCCCGATACATAGAGATGTTTGTTTATGTATTTATTTATTTGCTCATTTATTTATTTATTTATTTATTTATTTATTTATTTATTTATTTATTTATTTATTTATTCAATTGCCTATTTATTCAAACGTTTTCTAAATGAGCAAATGCTGTGTATGAATTGTCTACAATTAAATTCCACTCTCGATGCAAATCGGCTATCATTGATCAATTTCATTCAATTTAATGATATTTCACAGATATTCAACAAGTCGCATTACTTAAATGAATATTTTTATTTTCCAATTAAAATGAATGCAGTTTTCCTCTTTTTTTTTCTTTTTTTTTTCTGAAATTGCGAAATATTCTCGCAAAGAATTTGCATCAATTTATTGCGATATTTCGTCGCATATATGAACACCAATCGCCTCAACAAACTGCAATCTTTTCTTTTAAATTTTATCAACATTTATAGGCAATTGCTTTATCCTAGCTTACATCACCGCCTTTATATCATAGATATGTATCAATGGTATAGAGTTTTTTTTCTTCGGAAGCAATTGCTAGGCATTGGAACAATAGCAGTTGTGAAAAAGGAATATAAGACGGCAAATAGAAATTATATAGAATAAATATAAATTAATATAAATTATCAATGCATTTAAATTCCTATTTAATGAAAGCAGACTACAAATTGCTATAGAGTGGAATGTCTTAGTCAATCAATTTCAAACAGGTGGATTTCCTTTTCTGAATAATTTTATGAAAGCTAATTATTGCGTATTGAATTTTTACGATTCGAATACCCTCCGTATCGGCTATCAAATTTTTTTCTAGTTCTTCTAAAAATTGTGCAATTTTGGATGGGTGGAGAGGAGAGAAAGGAATAAAGCTTTCATTGCTTCTTAAATGTCCACACCCGATAGGAACGCTTCTAGGAAAATGTTTCTCATTCACGTTTGAATTATTTCGTTTGCTTCATCACACACGATTTCATTGGTGCATTCAACAAATCGCTTTTCCAATGGAAACTCCTCACAATTGTTGATTTTTACCGAAATTCTCTCATTTTCCTCTCAGGCCATCCCCTTCAATAAATGTACTGAAACTTTAGATCTTTGGAAAATTCCTCGACGAAGCTTACGAAAATTTGCCAAAAAATTTTCGAAGAATTTGAAGAAAGTTTTCTAGCAAGATCAATTTCACTAGATGAGTTGATAGTTGTGAGCAAATCACAAAGGGGCTAAAGAATATTGGCCATCAATCATAAGCCATAAAAAAGTGTCTTTGATTGTCATCGGGCAAGCTAAAAAAAAAAGCTAAACTAGAATTGCATCACTTTCGATATATTCCTCTAGATAGACGTTCGCTGAATTAGAATAGAATATGCAAATTTCTGAGATGAAATATGAGCATAATCTATCATTCAGAAACATTTTACTAATCGAGATTCTGAACTTTTGCTCACTTATCAATGATATTGTTGCTCAATAAGCAATCTTTCAAATCGTTTTTATTACTGTTTATTTAGTCGAAATATAATTGTAAAAATTGTTTTAGTGCTATAAAAATAAGCAAACGCGAACAAAAACTTTTGTTGTGCGTTAAAGACGAATCATATCGTTCTTGAAGGATCGCATTAACTTTTTTTGCTGAAGGGGGAGGGGGGGGGGAGTTGGGGGAAGTAGCTTAGGAATATCTCCTCGCATTCTATTACCAAATCCGAAGGTAATTTTTTATTATATATAAGCGACTGAAATTCTAATTGGAAATGAGTGTAATTTTGGGAAAGTTTCCCGGGAATAATTCTCGTAGGAAAAAGAGGACTTTAGTGAAGTTTACATCACTTTGCTATAAGCCGAGGTCAACTACAAGGTCCGTCGGTCAGCTATGAGGTCAATCGGTCAGCTATAGGGCATTTAATGAAGTATCCATTCGTAAAGCCTCTCTAAAATGAATGTATTTTGTTTAATGATCGCGAGAGTTAGAGGGAAACGAACCGAGCAAATTCAACAGCGCCGAGATTTCTCTTCTAAGTCCTCTTCGCATCGTTTTCTACATTAATGGCGCCTCCATCATTATTACGATCTATGCTTGTTGACGGATTCTTCCACTTTTCTGGAATATTTGATTTTTTTTTTGCTTATCAATGATATTCTTATCAATGCATCGATACATTTAATATTTGTCCAACTATTGCAATAATTATAGAATTCCATAGGCACAATTATTGCTCGCTTCGTCCTACACTTATCATTATCATATCTCAGTGATAATTATTTCATTTATGTTATCACGTGAGTGAAAAAAATCTGCAATAGCTTAGTGGTAGAGCAATCGCGCAGTGGACGAGAGATCCCCCGTTCGACTCTATGGACAAAAAACAAGAGTATATGTTATCATATCATATCACTATGCTGAATTTAAAGACCTTTTTGGCTGTAGAATATAATATTTTGCAATATTTGAATTGATATTTGGAAGTGAATCATCTTCAAAGAGTGCAGCAATTTTTTTTTCGAGCACCACTATAGCACAAATTAGTTTATTGTAAATTGATCATCTCTAAGTGCGATATTTTAAGCGAACTCTCTCGTTCGATTTTTCATCATATTTTGTTGAGTATGAAAATGCTCAAAGTTACAATTGTGTTAGCATTTTGATAGCTTCTTAAATTTATTAGGAGTTAGCAGCAGTCATGAAACCGCGTGTAGTGCATATCTTGCTTTGATATTTCTTTTCCTCTTTTTAAATTCGACTCACACATGACATTTATATGAGAGGACCTTTCCCATATTTGCTATAAATTTATTGATAAGCACCTAACACCCGCTTTTAAATATTCGTAATAAAAGAGCATCAGTTATTTCACAATAAACTGTTGATCTTTTTTTTCGTTCTTTGATATTGGGTATTGGGTCAAAGGTCAATCGATTAGTGGATATTATAACACTAAATGCTTCGTTTTCAATCGATTGTTATATTTTATAAGTGAATATCCTCCTTAGCGGTGATATAGTTTTTGCATATTTTCATTCCATATTCAACTAGTAGTTGGCGCTATGAACGATATTGATGCACTCACTTCATTTGGCTATTATTATTATTTTCGATTTCAGCATCTATCATATTAAACAATTTTTATGCGTTAATAAAATTTAGTGATGAGTGACCAATACACTTATGGTGGTCATTTTCTTATTGCTCATCGCAAACGATTATATCAATTATGCAAATCAGCTAACGATTTATTTCATATTCTTGAGTAAGTGACCATCACTTTATTGTTGTTTTATTTGTCCACTTTATGTAGCGCATGAATATGATACGATTAATTTCGATGCTTCACTCTCTACAATTGCTTGGATGTGATATTTGTATTTGATTATGAGGGCAAATGTCATATTAAGCAAATACTCAACTCTTCAAAAGAATAGTTGGCATCATAAAGAAGCCTCATAATTACGCTAATAAAAGCTTTTCATCAGCTTTTTCTGTTAGCTTCACATTCCACCCACAGAAGTCATCCACTTTCCCATCTATATATGCGCTAAACATCGCAGTTTAATTGCGTATTCGATGAGAATTTATAAGGCATTAAAACCAAAAAAATTGGGCAATTGTTGAGGGGGATTAATACTTATTCGTGTTCGATGATTGCATGAGATATGGGGTGGGCGAGCGATGATCGCGGAACTATTACTCTGAGCTAATAAACAATGATGATGGGTGGCATATAGTTGACGCTATACGGATATATTGCTGGTCGCAGTCAAAAAACCTATTTGTTTGACGCAAACGGAAAAGACAAAGCCTATAAGCGTCTAATATGTAAATAGGGACAGGTATTGACGTCACAAGAGGAAAATGAAGGTTTGGAAGAAGTTGAGGAAGAGTGACGATGTTTGGAAGCATGAATTCAAATAAGCAATGTGGCACTTCATGTAAAGGAGATCTGAGAGAATCCTCAACGCTCGTCATTGTCGATTATTTCTGTGAAGATTTTCTTCGTCGAAATTACAAAATTTTAAAGCGAATAACTTTTCAAAAATATGCTTTTTATTCAAGATTATCTCCAGATCACCAATGAATGCAAAAAATAGGGCAAACTTGGTAGAAAGGATCAGTGGTGGAACGCCTGTCAAGGTACTTATATGTAAATTGCAGTGATAATAATAATAATAATAATAATAATAATAATAATAATAATAATAATAATAATAAAGAAANATAATAATAATAATAATAATAATAATAATAATAATAATAATAATAATAATAATAATAATAATAATAATAACAATAATAATAATAATAATAATAGTGGTGACAATGATAATAATAATAATAGTAACAGTAATAATAATAAAGGCAATAATAATAATGATATTAATAGTAGCAGTAATAATAATAATAAAAGCAATAATAATACTAATAGGAATAATAATAAAAATAAGCTAGCTCAATTGTTTAACATTACGTGGTTTTAACTATGATGTATTGAATGCTGCAGAAATCAACACGTGACTCATAAAGCTGCAATTTTCTTTTCATTGGACACAATCGTTGAGAAGCTCGATTGTAATCGGCTCATAATAGCATTTATTTTGATTTTGATTTCATCGAAATCTGTTGCGAATTTCTTTTTTTTGTTTGATTAAAGGATTACGTCATTAGCGTTACCTCATTCCTGTTTTTTTTTCTTTCTTCTAAAAATTCGCATTTAAATTCGCATACGAAAAATAACGAATTTCTGAAATTGTCGCATGAGAAACCTAAAATTAGTTGTCGTTCTTTTTTCGTGCCCTTCGTTTATTTCGAGAAACGCGAATACCCTTAGATGGCAAACAAAACTCTAAGAAATTGATAAATATATGCCTAACCTATAGTACACTAATGATTTATTGCCTTAAGACTATCGTAATGCCGAAGGGAATATTAAACATTGAGGGCATTTAGGCAATTGCGCCACTTTTCAAAAAGCATTTCTCTTGCTCTTTTTCTTTTCGTGGGGGCAGCCAATCAACTCATTCGATGTTGCCTCTCTCTTTCGACCACTCCAATGTACTTTTTTGAAGATCGTTTTTTTTAGGCCGAAACGGCACTCTTGATTAATTATTGTAATAGAAATTAAGTAAATAGTACCTTCTATTTTCAATATTATCCACCATAGAGCGCTAAAATCCGACGATTAATAAAATTCATTCGATTTCAATTTTTCGAAATAAATGAAATAAATAAAAGAGTTTCTAATAAAAGCTGGGAATTAATAAAATAAACAAGAGAAGCTTTAAATAAAACTTAAATTACGCCTTAATGTTTGATTTGCTTCAAAGATAATAATACTCTTCAGAGTTCTTTTGAATACGTTAAGGAATATTAAACTCGACGAGAGTTTAGAAAAGAATTTGCATGATTTGCATATTCTTATATTTTGTCTCATTATTTGATCTGTTAAGAAAGCAAGCAATCTGTATCGGTTTTTTTTTTTGCATGAGGAGGTATTCTAGAGACTCCTTATTTATATATATATGTTGATGTTTTGTAAGTCTATGTATTACTTCGAGTGGATAGCCGATTAAAGTATAGCAATAGCATTTAACAAATATTATTAGGAGCTTAAAATTCGGAAGAAGAGATGACGAGGCTTAGAAGTGTAAGGAAAGATACTATGAAACTATGTGGTAATTGCCTAAAATTGCACTACTTCATTTCTAGAAAACCTCAGGCCAAAGACGATTTCGATAGGTCTCTTCAAAGCCTTACGTTATTCTCTTTGGTAGAGTGAAGGACTTTAGCTGAGAGCACTTATCACTCCATCCTCTCATCCGCATCCACATTTTTCAGAATTTCGTATGAAAAAAAAATTGACGCCGTTCACTTTTTGATTTCGTCTCTTCACTTCATTTCTTAATTCTTCAGCTTATGGAGTGCTAGCTATATATATTTATGGCCGAGTGAATCTAGTTTTTTGATTGACTATTTACATTTCCCATTACTCTATCGTACTTAACGTTGTCATTATACATATAATTTAAGTTTTCATGCTGGCGTCGCTGAGATGAGCGAAAACGATGGATTTAAATAAATAAATAAAAATAAAAATATAAATATAAATATAAATATAAATATAAATATAAATAATGACGTAGTGGTTTCACTCTGCGCAATGGGACTGATTTCGAAGCTTTGCTCTATTTATCTCACTACGTAAATTACTCCACGACCCTTCGCATTGGTAACTGCGTTTTTTTTTTCGGTGGAACTCTTTCTGCGTCATTTGATAACTAATCGAAATTTGCTTATGCCCTATTCGAGTGGCTGTAATTTCGCTTGACTCTCCTTTGGGAGTGGATAACGATCACTAAGTATGTGATATTGAGCACATAAAGGAAACGAAAAAATTCGATGGCTGAAAAAAAAAGAAAAAAGAAAACGATGACGTCATTTATCGTACTAAATATCATCTATATAATATTTGGTGAATATTTCCGCTTAATTCATCTCATCGTTAAATAATATATAAGCACATTTTGAAAAAAATATTTTAACACATTGATTTCGTTTATTTTTTTAAATTTTTTTTTCGTTGAAATCAGCCGATATTTTTTTTCCGAAAGGAAATAGATGCGATATCCTCTTAGCGCCTAATTTTTATAAATATAATTTATTTACTTCCTTCATACTATATTCTATCGTCATCGCAATCATCTTTCATCTCTTAGAGATTGTAATTAACTTCAGAGGAAAATTGGTGAAGATTATTGTAGAGGTTTAAACGAATATTCCGTATGAAGAAGCTGTAATTTGTTGCATCGAATAATGAACACAATTGCTCATTAATGAATGCAAAATTCTGCAAACAAGAACAACTTTCTAAATTTTTACTAGACAAAAGAAATCGATCGACGCTCCCCTCTATCGCTCTTCGACTTATCTTGCGATGACGTTGACGAGGGGGAGGGGGGGTGAGAGCTTGAGTTGAGTGGGATGGGGGGAGGAAGGGGGAGGGGGGGGGGGGGNGGGGGGAGGAGGTTTTCCTTTCCCCCTCCACTTCTCTTCATATCCCATTTTGCTCCAATATGAGCAACTTTAAGAGCATTGGCACAACAATATACTGCCTATAATTTCCTCGGCGTCTATTATTTGGCAATACATTCAGAAGTGCACTTTACGGAATTAATAATTGCAACTATGTTCATTCATTCGTTTTGATTTATTCCTTTATTTTGCATCATTTTATCGATTTTTTTGCAATATTTTATTGATTTTTTCTGCACCATTTTACTGATTTTATCGATTTTTTTCTCGAAATTCTCAATAAATAATTTCATTTTTTCAACAATTGATAGTTGAGATGAAGATGCTTATGAGGTTCGCTAATTGCTCATCAAAGCTCTTAAAAGTGTTCATTCTTGGCGAGGAATTATTAAATCCTTTCCGCCTTTTAAAACAGAATCATCGCCATCTTTGTCCGCCATTCAGTGCTATCGCCTGACCGACATCCCGACGTGTCGACATGCCGACACGCCGGCAGACTTCTCCGAAATATTTTCCGATCAAAATAAATTTTTAGAATTAAATGATTTCTGCAAAAAAATTCTCGCGATCAATTCGATTAGCACTATACTATGTGCTATATGGATTGATTAGTGGCTACGTATTCCTCGGGAATAATGCATCGCTCTTGACCATATTGGTAGAGAATTATGGCCGTTTAGGTTTATATTCTCCAACTGATGACCTATAGCAGGGTCGATTTTTAATGGTGATTAAAGTACGAGTTAAATTCGGCAAAATACCAATGAAGTATCAGATCTCGTTTCGTCTCGTCGGAAGATCTTGTTTTTTTCAACGTTTGGATTAGAGGATATATTCACAAAATGAAGGGATATGTATAGAATCGTTCCGATAATGGTGAAGAACAACGGGCATCTCGGGTATTCTTGTGTAAATCGTTTGTTCGAAGCTAGAGCTATCAGGCTATATAATGGATATTTTCTGGTGCGGATCGTTTTTGATAAGCTGATAGCTGTCACATTCGGCGCATAGTGATTGTTTGAAGAAATTGTTCACGAATTATTTTCGGTCAAAGCACCTGATAAAATGCGAGATAAAATTCCCTTCTTCCCCCATACTTTTAACAGCATGCAATCCTGAATTTAAACTGATTATCAATGTGTTTGTGCTATATATAATTGTGTTATGTATAAATTTGACGCGTATATGTTTATTTATATTTATATTTGTACCT
>JAARMF010001474.1:0-12541 GCA_022844705.1 Toxascaris leonina
ATATATGTATCCAACTCGCATATTTTACAAGCAACCGATGTCATTTATGCAATACGAGTGAACAGAAAGAACAGGAATGGATTAGCTGAAACTCCGGTTCATTTGTGACACCTGTAAAGAACGAAGAATGAGCGGAGTTACATCAAATGTATTTAACAAGAAATCTTGCAGGATGATGGCGTTCAGCGCAATCATACAGATCTTGTTGCAAGTTATGTAAGTTCTACATTCTTCAATGTTTCTGTTATTGAGCAACATTTCTGGCTCAGCTTTACCCATTGTTGACTCCTGCTTTCTTTGAATATTTTAGAAAATACGGCAATTTTCGCATTGTTTTGGACCTTTGCTGGATTTGGTCAGTACCCATTTTTGGAGCGAAAGCCATGATGTATGCGGGTCATGCTGCGTCTCACGTCCCCTTCTATGTGCAAATGACGTCTGGGATCAAACGAAATGGAGAATTGCAACTAGAGAGCTTCGTCATTTCTAAATAAGTACAAGCTATCGGTACTGACTGGTTTGCAGCTTGCCACAGTAGGTGCACCATCGTTTGCCAAAATTTTTATTGAGCGCAGTTTAGTTCGGTCACGGAAACTTGTCACCATTAAACAACGATTATTCTGCGAACTTCATCGCCTTTGATGCGTGTGCAGTATTCGGCTTTCAGGATCCTCAAGCCTCATACGATCTGAACGACAATGATCCTGATCCAATGCCGACATTCGATGAATTGAACAGGTTACAAACTTATTCGCTTCCACCTAAGATGGATCATTTCGTTCGCAGACGCACTTGTTATTTCTAGTATTCCTAAATAAGCATCGCTATATGACAGCAATTATCAAATAGCCGCAACGGGATACGTTTATTTGTTGCTGTATTCAGTGCTTTATTCTCCTGATTCCATTAATTTCCTTCTAAGGCTCATAATTTTGATGAGCATGGCAAAGGCTGAGGCAGCAGAAAGTGGGCAGTAAATGGGGCGACCGTTAAATTCTAGGGACTGCGTAGAAAGAATACAGTGCATATAGTCGAGTAAACAACAGAAAACTACGAAGACTGTGGGACCGCCACATCCAATGCCCTTAGCACTCTTCAGAGGAATTCTGTAGCTGTAGACATCCAGCTTGCGCCTCTTATTGCTCATAGGCCAGTTCTGCAAGCTTGTGTTCGAAGGACTTTTAAAATCTTTGGCGTTCAAAAAGTGTAGTGATTTGAAAGTTACGAGTGGGTTGTACTTCGTAAAATTCTTATCTTCTTTCCATTTTTTTTCTGATTTGCTGATGGGTTAGCGGTACGCTCATATCTGCCGATTTGTTATAAAAATAGTCTTTTCCAAGACTAATCGCTTTTCGCAGAGGCTTTTGAAGAGCAATTGCAGTTACGTTGACCTTCCCTTCTATCGTTGAATGTTTTACTTGATTGTTTTGATGATATGTGGAATGTCGGATGTCTTGAAACAGCTCTTACATGTATGCAAATGTTGCAGTAGTCTGATAAAATGGAAGTGGGGTTGTGGCATTTGCAGGCACGGGACACGTTGTGCCGGTGAAGTAGCAATGGCACCGAATAATTCATTCTGTGGCGTTGGCATAGCATACGGAGCTTCCATTGGTGGTGAGCTTTTTGCGAAATTAATTACATAAGTTGAAGTCAGTGAGCAGTACCATAGAGTCATCACATGGACCAATTTGAGCACTGCTACTTTTCGCACCGGGAAATTGGAGATGAATAAGTTTGTGTTTAATTTATTTTCTCGGCGAATAAAGTATCAATAAGATGTGTTCGAGTAATGCAAAGATGGTAGTCGGGACAATAATAAGAATTGAGAACTGATGAAGTGTGGTTCTATGAGTGCGCTGCTTCCCACTCTCTCTCGCCTTCAGAACCCGTGGTTACTCATTTGAGGATAAATGTTGTCGAATGTTGGGTTATTTGATGAGAAGTTCGCAGTCAGCCTTTGCGACTGAGCTTCTCTCTGGGATTTCATCGTTGGAGTCATTTGAAGTGAACGCAACAAATATGCTTTGTGCCTTTTCTATATCATGTGCTTTCAGATATGGCTGTGTCATAACAAGTTTTCATTTTGCATCTTATACGCAACAAACGAAGTCGAAAGAAACGCCACACATGGAAGAAACATGATGATCGAGTTATTATGTCTCGCAGAATAAAATTCTTACTCAGTAGAGCTTTCTCTCGACTAAAACTGTCCTGTAGGCAGATTTTGAGAAACAGACAGACCTATAATTTCGTAAAATGATTGTATAGGCAAAGGCGGAAGTATGCCAGCAATACAGTAACAGTAATGGCAATCCGTATTAGCCAAAACAACACAAAAGAGGATGGAGAAGTGGAAGTAGTGGCGCATTTGTCGACATCGTCGTGGCATCGTCAACACCAGGAGTAATAGCAGTTTATCGAAGGATGCATAGGGATGGCAAAAAAAAAATTTTTTTTTGAAGGCGAGTTAGGAAATCGCGGCGGTTTGTCAAAGAACTGAAGGAATTATGGCAATATGGCCAAGATTGGGTCATGGGGGGGGGGGGGGGGAAAAAAAACAGGTTTCCGCAAATCCCGTATATTGCGTTTTCAGAAAATTCTTGATGGCAACTGTGGGGAAAAATGTGGCACCAAAAAGTCCGCAAAGATCTATGAGAGACACACACAATAGTAACTGTTACTATTTAAAAGGAGTGCGAATGCTGGATGGCAAAATTACCGACCGCGTTGAGGCTGAGGCCTTGAGTTTCAACTACAATCACATTGATATTTATTCCGCTAGTTGGGGACCGAACGACGATGGTAAAACCGTAGAAGGACCAGGCAGACTTGCGCAGGCGGCTATTCTCAAGGGAATACGACTGGTTAGTACCACTATAAGCTCATTTGATGCTGCTCTTTACTTCTGAGCTAGTAGCTGCCGCCAGATTTTCGCGCTGTTTATGAAATTTGCAAAAGGAGTGTTTGGGAATTGGGCGAATTTTCCTGCTAATTTATGATAAGGTCTTCTAGCATGCGAAGGTTCCCCGAGCCTTCGTATGCAGTAGCTTTCCAATTGTTCGATGCCGCTAATGGTACTCCAGTTTGAATGACTGATCCTTTCCTGAATCACGAAGGCGGCAGGGATTCCTTTGCACAGTTGGATACGAATTTCTTAGAAAAACTTTAGTTTTCAATAACGAAACGATGATATTTTGGTGATCTTCTGCTATCTGTAGAGTTCTGATGTTTATAAACTTTTGCAACAAACTTCTCCTTAAGCAGATAAGTGGCCTAATTCGTTGGAGTGTTTGAAGGGTCGCAATGGCAAGGGTGCGATATATGTGTGGGCTTCGGGTAACGGTGGTCTTAAAGACGACGACTGTGACTGCGATGGCTACACGGATAGCGTCTACACGTTTTCGGTATCGAGTGCGGCGGAAGACGGCACGTTCCCGTGGTATGGTGAAAAATGTGCTTCAACGCTCACTAGCACCTACTCGACGGGTTCAAGCAATAAACGCATGATCGTAAGCGATTATTTTTTGACAATGTTTATGTACTTTCTGCGTGTAATTCAAACCGACTGTCGGAGTTGCTTGAAACATTCTGAATCATTAACGGTGCGTATAAACGCACTGTTTTGTCTGTGAAAAAAACGTGCGAATGGACGAATTGGAACGCGCTCCCACGTCTTTCACCTTTCAACGATTACTTTGGGGATGTATCACTACTCTCTCTTCATCGAACAATTTCTCCTCTGGACTGAAACTGTGCATAACTGGTCTTCATTCTAGATCAAGATTCCCTACGCTCGTTCTTGATTACAGGCAATGAAGTGGAATTGAGATAGTTACAGCTCCTTTTGAATAATAGCAGCGAAAAATATTACAATACCGTAGTGCATCTGCTGTAGGCAAGAAGTGAATGTCTAGTTGGAGGACGTCATGTGTGTTCCATCAACGTATTTTATATTTCAGTTAATGATTTTTCAGCCGCTTCCACGCTTATATGCGGTGATCTGCAAAGTTGAGTTAAAGAATTACCAGTGAAGAAAACTAGGGAAGAAAATGAAAACAGAAATATAAGAAAATAATGAATGCGAAAGTACTGATCCTTTTGGTAAAGTTTTAGCACTATTCCTGAGACATTTCCGTGATTGTTCTCAAGTTAAAGCGTTCTGTTCATCATCTATCCGACCCACCTTTCTTTTTAACTTCTAACCCATCTCCTGCTGATTGATGTGAGTTTGAAGTCTGTGGCATAGAGCACGGATGACCTGTTTTACGATTGCTTCTTTTGGAATATATCAGCGAGTCACCGTACAGGACAAGAGAATGTATTCCTCAATTGCGTCCTGTGCCTATTTTCAAAAACCTCAAGTGGTCATTGCTGGAACGGCGGCTTTTGACTCTTTGCTTTGGATAGAGAAGCGTTTTTCAACACTTTAAAACTGACGCCTTCTGAGTTATCTGTGAAGAAGTAATTGAATTTTTGGGAGAGTAGTGGTTTAATGTTTCTGTTTTATCCATGCTAATGTAGGAGATGTAGTTCCAGATGACGACGGACATTGGCAACAGATGCGCAGTGGATCATTCGGGCACTTCTGCATCAGCTCCGATGGCCGCTGGTATTATTGCGCTGGCTTTGGAAGCCAAGTATTCTTTCGAGATTGAGTTGCTTCTGTGCATTTATATCTTGAATTGATTGCTCTGAAATTATTATCTTCGCAGATTGAATTTCCTCGCACAGTCTGGAGATTTCTTTGTTATTGCGTCGTGACTTCTTCCATTTTAAATGCAACTGTGTTTCATCGCAGATCTTTTACTAGATGAAAATTTGGAAAAAATAGTATGAGAACTTTATTACATTCTTCAGGTACCACATTGGCTATGCAAAACCTTCAGAGTCACAGATTTTTAGTCCATCATTAACGTGGCGCGACGTACAGCATATCGCGGTTTGGACTGCTGAACCTGAGCCATTGCTCAGAAATAACGAAGGCTGGGTCAGAAACGCGGCTGGACTTTATGTAAACTCGAGGTTCGGCTTCGGTTAGTCTTGCTTATCACTGATAGTTCCAAAAGATAGAGCTCCGCTGAACGAGACTGAGCGCTTTTTTTAAAGGATTGATGAACGCCCTCAACTTTGTGATGGCAGCGCAAAACTGGATCAATGTGCCACAACAACGTATTTGCACGACAGTATTTCCTACCTTCACAAAACGGTGACTTTTACTCGCACTTGAAATTCTACTAATTTTTTTGCAAATGCTTATATCCGACGTCGAATGTTAGCCCATCAGATGGGAACCCTCTGTTCTGGGGTTTGTAGTTGTGTACTTTCATACCTCTCATTCGATAACTGCTCTTTAAAGAAGGGGAAATACTTCCAAAACCAATCACTCATATAAGAAATTTTGAAGAGCATAACTTTCAGATGTGTTTCCAGAAATAGGAGGTCATGGAATCTACGGTTAAAGTTCTACACATACTGGCACTGCCAGAAAAAAGCAACCTCGTAAATGGAGTGTCGAAATATATGGGATTTGAACGCAAAATTATTTTTTACCTTTCAGCGACACGACAATTCCATGCAAATGTAAACACTCCACGTGTGTCAGGTTATACTGTGCATGATGGCGGGCTATTTTTCTCGGTTTTATGCGCACATCGCTGTTTTCGTGTGGTATGTTGCTGAAAGGTATCCAAATGTGTGCCAGAGCAGTGCTAAATGAAATTGCTTCCTTCTTCTCAGTAGTGATAAATACACTGTACAAAGCATCCTTTAACAGAGTCTGTAGTGATAAATACACTGTGCAAAGCATCCTTTAACAGAGTCTTATAGTTGTTGCAGTAATCTAGGATGTACTTGTTCCTGATCCTATCTGCAGTGTGATAGACGTTTAGGTCGATAAGCGATACCAGTGGAGCGATAATCAATTTTCGTACCGACGCATGCGCTGGTCAGATCAACGAGGTGAATTACCTCGAGCATGTGCAGCTTGTACTTGACATCGTTTACCCCATACGAGGACACCTATCGATCTTCGTTGTTTCACCACAAGGTACTTCACCTGTTTCGGTTTTTCCACGTGATGAGGAATGAAGAAATCGAAAGTGAAGACAAATTACTTTGATAATTCGCGTTCGAAAAGCACATCGTGCTAGTATCATGTCTGTGGGATGTATGCATACATACTTTAGGAGTGCATATATATATATATATATATATATATATATATATATATATATAACATGCGGATCCTTCCACCTCAGTAATCGCCATCCCCATTTTATGCTTATATTTCGTGGGCGCACCATTCAGTAATCCGCTGTATCAATCGATTGTCGTTCTCCTCGTCATATGACCAGTCCAGCTGCACATTCTTGCACATATCGTTCCGACGATATCTTTCTTTCACGTCAAAATGAATCGAATTTCTCTATTGGAATTATGCTGCATCTTGCTGATGCCCACTAAGCGTCGTTCCATGGGACGTTGACTAACCACTAGCTTCCACTGTTTTGCGAGCGTGTATTCCACGTTTCGTATCCGTATAAGAATACGAGAAGGACAGTGCCGTTGAACAACTGCTCACAAGCTCTTTCTTCCGTTAAGATATCGCGCAGCTTCGTGAATCCTATCCTTCCCGCCGTTCTCCTATTCAGTTCCATTTCGAGGTTATTGTCCATTTGTATTGCTTGCTCCAGAAAGACATATCTGTATAAAAACTCGGCGTTTTTTTTTTATTTTCTGGCTTCATGTCGCACTCAGGGCGTTACCCATTCTTTATTTAGAGTTTTGCCGCTGTTGATTTAAACCCCGATTTCCTTCGCGTTCCTGTCGAGTTCATTTAACAAGTTCTGCAATGTGAATTTAGCTGTCAATAAGTTCATGGATTTTCTGCAGTTGTTGCCAAATCGTCCGCAAATGAGAGCATTTAGAGTTCTTTGTTTTCTGCACGAAATCTCTCTGTCATCCTTTGTTCCTCACTTCACACTTGATGTGCATGTGAAGGCGCAGTAGTGAAACGTTGCTTTTTCAAACCTAGCTGCTTCGTTCTCCAGTTATCGTCGATTACAGCCTCTATCTGAGCATAACTTACTCGATTCAGTTCGACTAGGTGTCACATCCGTGGTAGTTAAATCGGAATTTTTGACCTTAGCAACCAAATAAAAAAGTTGTTCTTAGTAACTCTGCCAAATTTCTTCCATTTCCTGTCGGTTGGTTGTTTGCAGCTTGCACTTTCGACGTATACGATTGAGATTATGTTCTGAATAACACTCATTTCTTCCCAAGCTTTTCCTAAGACAAAGTCGCGTTTTGCTGCTCCTTTCTCACTCCAAAGTTGCATTCTCACCACCTTGCATAGCAGCTCATACTGCAAAACTGTATAACATGTCGCAGTCATCATTCGTCTCCTTCGAAAAAGCGGTCGTTTCTTGGCCGGGACGGCATCTGAGGGTTCCAGCTGCATTTGCTTTAGCAACAGCTTCGCATTTATTATACTTGGGCTGAAATCGCGATCAACATTACTTCTGAGTATATCTCAGTTCCTAGATGCAGTAGCTTACAAGTAAAGACCATCACGAAGTGTGTCAGTCTGTGTAGTAACTAGCTCTCCGGTAGTTCCAGCTCGGAAAGATTTATGAAGCTAGAGCTGAAAAGATAATGGGTTCAGCATAAGGTGAAGATCCTTTACATCACTTTTTGAGTAGGCTCATCAACTCCTCAGGAAACTGTGCGATGTTTAAGTCGTGCATTGGTTTCAGTTCACCAGCTTGCGCCTTGATATGATTCGAGACCGCACAACGTGTGCATTAATGTGATGTTACATTTTTTCGCATTCCTAGAATCAAATTAAAAATAATATGTCGAACATTTCGCCACTTGGAGGAATTTACAGTTGTGCGCGAGGTCCACATGAGATTGGACAACAGATTGATGGGGAATGTGGTAAAGATGGCGACGGAAAGGGAGGTATCAATGAGTATACAAATATGGATGGCAACAAGAAGGATGAATAGTGCGAGGATGAAAAAGCCAAAAAAGGCGCAGGAAGAGGTAGGAAGGTGTGAGTACACGTTTCTCAGGCAAACTGTGAAAGCAAGTTTTTCAGGCACAAGGACTCAGCTTCTGAAGGTTAGACGTGAAGACAAGTCCCCAGCCGGTTTCCGTCATTGGCCATTCATGTCTGTACATACATGGGCTGAGAATCCGAAAGGTATTTGGCAATTGGAGGTTGACGATAAGGTGAGAAATTTTCAACGTGAATTTGATCTATGCGCTTCCTTCTTCGCTCACCTGTTTCCATTTTTCTTTTACCCATTAAGGTAAAAGTTAGGCTATGACGAAGCATAGAATTGCCTTCCGGTGTGCTCAGACGAGGAAAAAAGGTATAGGATTCAGATCGAACGATTTTACGAGTTACTGCCCCTCTATTTTACGCAGTTGTTCTCGACATCATTCTCTTCGTAAAGCATTCAGCCTCGTCCAAGTTTGCCCACAATATTGATAAAGAAAAAATACTCGGTAGGGGAACTGAAACACCATGGTTTTGCAGCTGATCCGGGGTGTTGGGCATGCATTGATACTGAACGCCATCCGATCTGTTTTATTCTTCAATTTTTTATGAGTGCAGCCGAATGTGATAAGCCAGGGCCTTCGCAGCTGCAGTGTTGCAATGAAAAACTAGTGAAGTTAAAGTTTTCTAGGGCTATGAACCACCTTTTGCACTTCTTCTGAGTGGTTTGTACCCTAATAAATCTTCCAGCAGACTCGTTTGTTCAATGCCGGGGAAGTGGAGCCTTTCACGCTGTCCTCTTTTCACTCTCCGGACATTGAAGTCATCGCATAGGAATTGTAACAATTGAAATCGAAATCAGCAGTTGTCGTGATTTAGCCAAGTTTCACGAACTGAGACATTTAGGAAGGAATCGCGCTTCAGCTGCGTACTGGAAGGCGGCAAAATTAGTCAAATATGTTGCGCCTCATGAGGCCTTAGTTCAATTCTTTGAGTCAGTCTGTTCCAGTGCACAACTGCACTATGTTCTCAACCCCTCTTTCTGGTGTGCGCCTATTGTAGCGTATCTTAGCAGTTCATGGAAACCTGGGAAGTAAAAGTTGACGAAGAGCGCGAAGTGCGAACCCTCAGCGTTTTGTAATTCAGCTTCATCAGCTTTTCACTCGTTTGGTCATGGATTGTAATTGAGATGTGAGATGCATTGTATTCATAAAGATTATCGTGTTCATAAAGATTGTTTGCAAAGGAGCATTGCCTTCGTAAATGAAGTTTTACTGGTTCAAGGGGGCTCAAAATAGCTTTTTTACACGTGCAAATGTTTTCTCATGAATCTCTTTCTCAGCAGCTGATGAATTCATAGTATAAAGGTAACCATGACTTCGGATTTGCTAAGATACCTTAATAGATTTGGTGTAAGAACTAGTGCAGTATGGGAAGTATGATGCTTTTTGTACGATGATATCACCGATATGCAATATATAGCCGTCTGAAAGCGGTAGAAAATTAGTGCATGACATTTTTTGCCGCGTTTGTGCACTAGTAAATTCAAGCTGGAACATTTTCTAGATCATTCTGTGGTTATTCAGTTCCTTCGTCACAGGTTTGGCTGGCGAGAAATTACAGGACAAACAGGCTAAAGTATGTCTACAACCTTGGCACACTCGGCTTTCCCAGAATTTGTGGCGAAGCAAACGAGATTGCATAAATTTTTTCATTCAGTGGTGAACATTTTTTCTTTGCTTGAACTTTTTTCTAGCCAGGAAAACGCTTTTGATTCGGATGCAGTCAATAATGGGACAAGTTTTGCATATGCAAAATTCGTGGCATTTGCCAATAGCTTGTGCTGACTTTCACTAATCCGAATGGAACTGCAGTTGAGAGGAGGCCCTACGGGTCGCCATTTACAAATTTAGTCACCAAGCCTCTACTGCTTCACGAGTTGCGACTCGTGACAAGCAAGCAAACGTGTGCACGCACCAAAGCGCACATGCAGATGAAGCTGCCCTAACACATGCAGATAAAGGAGGCCCAACTTGCCCTAACGCGCTGCTTCGAAAAGCGGGCGAAGAAATGCTGGGTACATCGGTGAGCTCCATGATATTTTCTTCAGAGTGGACGCACGCAAGGAATCAATGGCATTATTAACAATATAACACTGGTCATCTACGGCACCACCGAACAGCCCGCTCACTACGAAGCACCGAGCCGACGTGATATGCGTGACGATTACGTCACAAATAATCGAAAAAATGTCGATGTAAGATCAACTTTTCAGACATTTCGGATTGGCCGGAAAGCAGGAAAGGTGTCTTCATTTCTTCCTTCAGAGCAGGTGAAGGACGATGCGGCAAGCAGGTGTTTCCTACCTGTGCAACGAGTAAAATGAGAAGTGAGGAATTCGTCAACTAAGCTGCGTCTACAAGAAGATTTTGACGTTTCGTTCAGCACTACTCGCGCTTTTGTACAAACTATGCATATGATGAACCTCAAATTTCCAAAGGCGATCGGAAGCACTCGATCAAAAACTTATTCTAAAGCACTCAGATGTGCCTTTGCTATCATACTCTTCTTAAAACGCGTCCACTTTATATATGCTTGATCATTCTGTTGGAAGTTTTGGAAATTTCCGTACAACACAGTCAAAAATTGAGTATCGGAGGGTTTTTAAAGTGATGGTCAAGAGAGAGTATTTTGTGGTCATTGTGAACAGACATCATGGCAGCGGCTGATAAGTTGCTCTGAAGTGCTTCCTGGAAGCTGATTATTCAAACATTTAGCAGCAGTATGGGCAGTATGTGATGAACAAATGTCGATGACATACTGCCCATGTCCAGGCCACTTTGCTTATATTATTGGACAGCAACCCTTCTGTGAATGATTCTACTGTACACCAAAAGAACACATTAAACTTCAGGACTGGTGGTTACAACGAGCAAAGCGCTTGATAAACGACCGGAGTCTTCAGCGTGCTGATCGCGTCAACATGGCGATGCGGTATTTGGACGCTATCAATCAACGCAGAAAGCGGAGCACTTTGCAGCCATATACTGTTTCCGAATTCGTTTCGCTCTAATGCCAGTTTTGCTGTAACAGCTTTATCCGTGAAAACGTCCTCGAGCAGGTGCTGGCTTTTGATCGTAATGAAGCGAAGAACAGTCCCATGGATTCTCAACTACCGCTTACTGCGAACCGGCGATGGATGCCCTCCAAAAATTGCTCAAATCGCATTTTTAGTTTGTGCTTGCTTAGCTAAACTAAAAATGTGTTGAGCACTTTGCTTAGGTACCTTTAGCTAAGCAAATTGTGCAACATATTTAAGAGCTACACTTTTCTGTAATTTTCGGGTAAAATGTGCAGGGCTTTTTTGTACAGCTCGTTCATAAATAGTAGTGGCTACCTCGGTGATGTTTTATTCGAAATCTAGCTTTTCTTCGGGGGGCAATGTTTTTTATATTTTTGCCTTTGTATTCAAGCTTAGCTTTTCGACAATGTATTCGCCTCATGCCATCTGAAGAGAAAACGAGTTCTTGCGATAACCGTCCTGAGCAGTGACGGGGAAATCATGAATCAGTCTCTGAAATGTTCGGATTATTCTGTTCGTTTTTTGTGATAAGCCAGCTTATTTTTCGCGAAAAAATTAACCGTTACGGCCACTTGCAGGTGTAACATCAAGCGCGGAAACAGTATTTATATCATATAGCTTAACGTCTTGATCTTTGTATGCGGTCAAAAATTTAAAGAGCTAAAACCCTTGGCTTTCTATTAAATAGTGCTGCTTCACGCTCAGAAACGTTGTGATGGTTTAAGGATCATTGATATCTGGGATTCGTTGTGCCTTATTCAAAATGCTTCAAATCGTATCTGAAGCGCCTCATATGCTCTGGCAACAAAAAATCATTCTTTAAGTATATGAATGGGAAACTCAGCACTCGAACAGATATTTGTGCTTTAAAAACTAAAAGTAACTTGATCATCGCCACTGACCGGGAAAAATACGAAATGTTTGCAAATTACTTTACTGAAGAATTCACCACTGATGATAACGAGGCACCTATCTTTCCTGTAAGATGCGATAAAAATTATATTGGGTTTCTCTTGGCTGTGATGTAGTCACCGCAGCTATCAGGAAGCTCAGCGATAAGATCTCACTGACCCCAGACTCGGTACCTTCGTACTTTATAAAGCGGGCCTCTGAAAGGTTATGCTACCCACTTTCTTATATATTCAGACACGCTTTGGTCACTGGTTCCCTACCATCAAAATGGAAAACGGCTATTGTGACACCTATATTAAAAAAGGCTCCAGCGAACAGGGTGCAAAATTATCGCCCTATCAGCCTGACTTCATCAATATGCAAAGTCTTGGAAATTATCGTTAAAGAAAATATTTTGTCCCATTTCGATTCAAACGCATTGATTAGTCCCGCCTAGTATGGATTTCTGCCTAGAAAGTCAACGCTGTCGCAGCTGATATCTTGTTTTCATGATTGGTACTCCGCAGTGAATAAAAACCAGCAGGTTGAGGTGGTTTACA